>KZ107820.1:0-76915 GCA_000504365.2 Pseudocercospora pini-densiflorae CBS 125139 | reverse complement strand
ATAGAGAGCTAAGACTATATCTATCTAATATACCTCTAATTTATACTATATAAAAATACGTAGTATTAGTAGAATAATAAGCGATAATAGTTAAGCTAAAGTTTAGCTATTAAACCGCCGATCTATAACTAGAAATCTATCCCTAATCTCGCTTCTATACTAAAATAGCGCTTCTATAACTAACGATAGAATAGGCTATTAGACGACTTATTAATATAATTAAGACGCTACTCCTAGGCTTACTTATAAATATATCGCTTTACTATATTAATAAATTAATCGTATTAGCCTTCTTTAAGTCTAGCGTTAACCTAGCGCTTTAATTTAACCCTCCTTAGCTACTTAAGTAAGAAGTTACCCTCTTCGCTAAAGATATACTAGATATTAGCTATATCCGAGTATTTCTTACTCTAGCTACTACTTAACTCTTTATATAGCTAGCTAAAGAAGCCTATTAATTCTATATCCGCTATATACGATTAATAGGAAGCGATTAAGCCTAGAATTAGACTTAATAGTAATCTAACTAGACTAGAAGCTACTAGTAGACTAGATCTATAAAGCCGCTTCTTCGGAGCGTTAACCTTACTATAGTAATAATAATTATAGATTATAATAGGGGTTAAAGAGCTAGTCGTTCTTATTATAGGCAAGCCCTTTACGAGCTAGTAAATATATAAAAGCCGGCTCGGCCTATACTAAGTCTTAGTACCTATAGAGCCCTATTTAAACCCTTAGTCTCTACGACCTCTTAGCTAGTTATTCGCGACTTCGTAGAAACCCTAAATATAAGATCTCTATTATAGTTCTAGTAGTCCGTCTATCTAGAGTTTTAAACGGATTAATAAGTTACCTATCCCTATTCTTCTATATCTTTAATACTAGTACGGAGCCTAGATTACTAATAGATAGGCGATTATCTCTTATTCCTTTAATCTACTATATAGTAATCTTAGGATAGATCTTATAGTAATCTTCTACTCTATCTAGACTACTAAACTAGTAGAGTCTATCCTTATTAAGATAGTATCTATTCTTATAAGGCTATTACTTTACTAACTCGTAATATAGGTTAGTTAAAGAGCTAGTTAATACTTTATTATTATCGTCTACTTCGGCTTCTAAGATATTAGATTA
This sequence comes from Pseudocercospora pini-densiflorae CBS 125139, assembly GCA_000504365.2. Lineage (NCBI taxonomy): Eukaryota > Fungi > Ascomycota > Dothideomycetes > Mycosphaerellales > Mycosphaerellaceae > Pseudocercospora > Pseudocercospora pini-densiflorae. The sequence goes on along the minus strand of KZ107820.1, from coordinate 75,778 downwards.
ATCCTTAACTTTAGCTTAGCTCGTATATAGAGCTTATAACTATTACTAAGTCGCTATTATATAAGATCTAGTTATCCGGTTACGACGACCCTATAAGGCTCTACTATAAGATAAGGGCTCTTCTATAGATACTACTATCTTCTACTACTCGACTAATAGTTTAAAGTTTAATCTAAGGCTCTTCTTACCTTACGAATACTAAGAAGATAGTATATCGTATATACGTTAGAAATTGCCCTTCTTAATACTAGTACTACGGAAGTAGTATTCAGCTTTAATCTTATCTACTAAGATAATAATCTCTAAACTAGCTAATTTATAATCGTTATTATTAGAGCTAGTTATAAGCTAATTATCGTACTATTCGTAGACCTCTTAGTAGTAGGACTCGCTATTACTATCGATCTCGCGAGAATAGTACTTAGTCGATAGTAGTAACTATAGATTAGCTAGATTAATAATTATCTACTATATAATATACTCGAAGATCTCTCGCTTTTATTCTATAGCTTTATTTTCTTCTTTAGCTAATATCTAATTATTATTATCTATTCTAGAAGGCTACGTTTACTACGTTTATTACGTTTACTATATCTTAGCTAGTAACTCGTCGTTAGTATTACTAGATCCTTTATTTAATTTAATAGTCGGCTCTTAATAGTATATCTTAGTAGCTCGATTAATATTAGTAGCTAGTTATTATATAGTAAGGGCTTCCTTCTTCTTCGAAGTAGGCTTCTATACTCGCTTAGAAGCTCTTAGTATAGCGACGGCTTATTAACGGCTTCTAAATTAGCCTCGTTTTTAATCTAGATCGTTACTAGAGAATCTAAGTAGATAGAGGTAAGAAAGGCTTTCGTTTCGTACCTAGTTTGCCTCCTATTTTATATAGAAAGGGTGGGTCTACGGAAAAACTAAGGGTACGCGGAATATTCGAGACCTCCGCCCGCATAGCGCGACTTATTGAATAGCACAATAAACTTTGGGAGGCTGCTGCATGCCAAGACAATGATGGCAGCAAGATGAGTCTAGATAGGCGATCTCTTGGGAAGATCTGTTGACATGAGCTATGGAGCTCGACGGAGCTGAGCGTCTCGATGTTCCGCTGGCCTTGCTACCAACTTTCCTGCTACGATCTATCCATGCCCATCCATCGATTCAACAAGCAATCCGAACACCTTCCTTACTGCCTTGCGTCTTTTGAGGCAAGAGACACCTTGCCAGGTTTTATCGCCCTGAAAGAGAGGGCCGTATGCTCCGCGACTGAGAGCTCACTACAATCGTGAAGATTGCCAGAAGTTTGGACTTTTGTATTCTCGCTGGGAGATAATGTGAGACACGACCGTAGAGAAGGGAGAAGGAAAGGTTGCGGAGGAAGGCGGAGATTTGTCTTGGCACCGGGCCAAAACATTCGCCGAGTGAACGCGACATGCTGCATTATTCCAACAATACTAGAATGGAAAGAACACATCTGTGGGCTTGTCGCTGAACCATCACAAGTGTAAGATGCCTGACGCGACATGCTTGAAAGTGCCGTCGATGGCGCCCTTCGTGCCTCACCTTATATATCCTTGGCTCCTGCACATATCAGGATATTGGAGCTGAAACCCGGCTGTGCAGGAGAGCCGCTGGAAGCAGATATACACCACCGAGCTCTTGGGCCAGGCACTGGGTCCGATGACTATGAGGCCATCTCGTACTGCTGGGGTAGTCTCGACTTTCCAAAGCAATTGAGCTTCAAGTCCGGCGGAGCACTTGAAATCACAGATTCGCTCCATTCTGCTTTGCAGTCCTTCCGATATGCAGACAAATCCAGGCTGCTTTGGGCGGACGCGATCTGTATCAACCAAGATGATGTTGAGGAGCGATCTCAGCAAGTAGCTATCATGGGCGAGATCTATGCCTTGGCCAACCGGGTTCTGGTCTGGCTGGGGCCGTCGAAGCTGGATGATATCGAGACCATGGCGTTCATCTTGCTCGGCGCATCGATAGTCGTCAGAGGCGACCGCTCCCGGCCAGAGTTGCTTGGACTCCTAGATGAACATCTCCAGCACACGCCGCGTTGTGCTTGTTGCGACAAAACTGTTCGCGACCGAGCTTCGATCAGGCTTGCTGAGGCTCTTGCCGCAGTCGCAAAGCTGCTGGAACGTCCGTATTTCTCTCGGCTTTGGGTCGTCCAGGAAGTAGCACTTGCCAGTACCGTGCAGATCTATTGCGGCAGTCACAATGCTCCCTGGGATGTTTTCACTGATATCGCGAGAATCCCAGGCCAGTTGGGCGAGGAGAAAAACGCCGAGCTCTTCGAAATACCGTCAACACTCCCAAGGTCCGAGCTGCGCCAGATCTGGACTCGTTGCAATTATCTCAACCAGCTAAGAGCCCGGAAAAACTCACGAGGCAGATTCGCAAATCCCTTCAGGCCCACTTCGCTATGCAAAGACCTGCTTATGATGTCTGTCCTCGAATGTCAAAATCCTTTGGATCGTATATTCGGCGTGAGTAGAGTCCTCGGTCTGTCACGATTTGACTCTTTACGACCAGACTATAGCCTCCCTGCCGGTGAGGTGTACAGGCGAACGGTGGAAGCATTTCTGACGGCACCAGCAAATCGCTCTGCAGGCCGCTCAGCTATCATGCTTGCACTGGCTGGAACAGAGCGATGCGAGGCTGCAGACTTTCCGAGGCCATCTTGGGCGCCGAACCTCCAGTACTTGTCGGAGCGTTCTCGTGCAAAGCATGCTTTGTACGAATGGCTACTCCACAGTCGTCAGCACGGCACGCAGCTGGCTGACTTTCACTGTCGCTTGTCGCCATCCGACTTCGAACAGCTGATGATCAAAGGTCGGTTTTTCGGAAAGGTGGAAATCATCCTTGATACCTCAGAATGCCCCTCGAAGCATGTGCATCGCCGCACCGCCGTCGAGTGTCCGGTTGAGGAAGGTATCGATCTTATCAGGTGGTATCGTCGTTGTCGAGAATTCTTGCAGGCACAATTCTGCACTTCTGCTGACGAGCAAAGCGCCTCTTTTGCCGCGATGCTCAATGAGCTGTTTACGCAAGAACGTGTCACCGCCAGAACGGCATCTTACACCACTCTTGCCAAGGACACGGTCAAGCAATGGATAGCCATGCTCCCCGATGGTGATAATATGCTTGATGAGGACGTGTCAGTCTTGACGCAGGACCTAGGACCATATATAATAGGACTACCGCATGATCGTGATCGTATGTTGTGCACGGTCAATGGTATAATGGGGAGAAGACCTGCGTGGATACCTCCTCAAGCGATGCCAGGAGACGAGCTCTGCGAGTTCAGCGGCGCTCCCTTTCCTTTCATTGTGCGCCACAGCTCCGATGCCTCCTACACTCTAGTTGGAGATAGCTATGTACAAGGCCTACGTGAGCAAGAGCTCTCAGACTTTGACATGCCGATACATACAGAGACGGTCGCAAACTCTCAGACAATGGAAGTCGTGCTGGATTCCTGGTCGCTCTCCGAGGACAGAACAGCGCTGAAACACGGGAGCGCTTGGTCTGCGAGCAATGCTGCCAAGCTCGAAATTGGAGATGATTCGAGAAAGGACGTCGCTCGGCGTGGGAACCAGCCCATACAAGACTTGTATCGACAACGCGAAGAGCAGCTCGAATGGATCAGACTCCGCTGAGTCGATGGTGCGTGTGAGGCGCCTCTGTGCATGCTCGCCACGAAGGCATCGATCGTACCGCAAAAGCGCCATTGACGGGCTTCTCTCGTGTGGCCGATGATGACGACCTCGCTCTCCATCACGACCACGACCTTCACTCATGTCATCCAGATCATGCGGAAGTGGGCGGCTTCACGGCTGTGACACCGCCCAAGAGCTATGTGAGCTCAGCCTAGTCTTGGCCATGGTAGCGCAACTACCTCCGAAGACCATGACTGTCTACGACCAATGAGTGAGCCAGAGTGCTGTCATGACACGATCGTGTCATAAGATTTGCTGCCATTGCTGAACAGCTACAGAGACATGCTTAGAGCATGTACGGCTGGCTTTCTGCATTTCTTGGATGTACTGCAGACCCCTTCACTACTTCACCGCTACACCCAGGTCAGGTCGCCGCTGTCGTCAGCACCAACTTCGGTGATGCCAGCAATGCTGCCCCTCACAGCCATTTGACCAGATTAATCAATTCACTCAACGTTGTTATTCAGTCCGCAAGACTCATCGGCAGTGGCAGGATGAAATTAACAGAGCGCGAGGTCTCATTCGATTTGTTGCACATACGAATGTTAGACGTCTGTCCAGCTTCACAGTCGCCTAATCCTCACTCGACACCGCACACTGTCACCTATATTGGAAACGACCGTAATTTCCCTCACTGTCATGCTTGGCAAACAGTCACCGCTGCTGACCTGTCTTGGTATGCAATCCGCCAACCGAGTGCTTCTACTGCCGAAAAGTTATTCCGTAACCAAGTCGCAAGATTCCGGTTCAGTAGTGCTTGGAATGTCTTGGCCGCGGAACTTGAAGTAAAATCCGCATTGGTCGACGATCGTCCCTACGGTCGGAAGAACAACAATTGCTTGGTCTACTCCTGGATCCGCACTTGCCATCTTTGAAAGAAAAGCCCTCGACTTGTCCATGGATTTAATTGTCTCAATTCTGGCGCATCGAGGCGGTTGCACAATGTGAGCAAAGTGCCTTAGAATTAAGGCACAATGACCAAGGAAAACATCAAACGGCTTGGCATGCCGGTCTATGATCCGCTCTCAGCCACGGACAAGACACCAGAAGAGATAGTAAGACCAGTGCCCAGCATATGCCAAGTCCTGTCTTGTCAAGTGTAAGAATGACAGAGTCTGCCAGGTCTGGTGATGACCTCTATGCAGCCAAAGGCTTTGCGGATGACACACAGACTGGCCGGCAGTATGCTTAACGTGTCTGCCGCGGTAAAAGCACATCTTCATTCACCGCATATGTCAATGGTCCTTGCTCATTTGCCAAGCGGGAAGGGACACTGTTGGAGAACCACGTTTGACATCAGGGTCCGCTTGCTAGGTATCATACACAACGCCCGTTCATTGCTCAGTGATGAATGAAGTCAAAAGCAGCAGGTCAAATAAGAGAGCATACGAGAGAAACATACCAGGCGATCATATGATGGCCTTGGCTGCTTGCATACAACAAAGCTCTCCTCGGAATTAGGTAAGACGTACACCGACCTATCTTTGAACGCAGCCAGAGCAACGACGCATGTCATGGTAGATTCGCGATAACGCGTGTTCATTGCCCCTTCGTGAGTTGCATGCGGTCGTCATACCACATCAACAATACTCCTCCCGATGTGCAGAATGCTCTTCAACATTGGACAAAGTTGCGGTCCGATGTTTGCTTTCTTGCCGCTGCTCTGCAGCCATCCGTGCCGCATGGCTGGCCAGACCACTCTGTGCCGGAAAGCCGATCACATCTTCAAATCGAGCTGATAATGACCAGACGATGAGCGCCATGCGTCTGCGTGAGGTGATACGAGAACATTTTATGCTTCATGAGAGAGTTGACTGTGGATTATTATGGCTGCCACGAGGACTGCTGATATGGATTCGATAAGGTACGCAATGCTGAGCAAGCCATCGCTTTAGGTGCTTGCACGAATTTCGAAGTACTTTTCGTTGATTCAGTGAAAATGCGATTCTACTGGCAGAACCCTATAGCCAGGTTCCAAGTCTAGTCAAATCGGGTGACATGCTCAATACAGGGTGTTGGGCAAGCTCGACAAGGTCGTCAAGGCTTGCCCGAAGTACTTGCGAGTACGACAGGCCCATTATACCTATATCCGAGGGAAGACAGAAAGTAAAGTCCGAGTGTTCCTCTTCATGAAGATCGACTGCAGTCAGCGAACTGCAATTGATTACGTTGTATGCGGATCCCTCATCCTTTTGCACACAGGGAATATGCACGCACGGAGGACGCGAACTCCTTCGCGCAAGCTCGCGAACAGAAACACCACACTGAGCCGCTTGCTGAGACACCAAGACTTTCCAAGAATTGACAAGACCATTTTCACCACGCGAGTGAAGAGGCTTGGCTGCCAATACTTTTCGTCTAATAGTGCTTTCTTGGTCGAAGACGAATCAGCTGGGCAAGGTGCGCACAAAGCTTCGACAGCCTTGGAAAAGAAAAGTCGCTCGCATCCTCCTTCGCATGGGAACACGGGAACGGTCAAGCTAAGCTTTTGCAGTGTCGATGGGCCTAGAATTTAGGTTGGAGAGCTATTTTCAAGCTTGAATCTGCTTGATTTCTTATCGTGGCGAATCGCTGTCACTGTGGACGGCCTAACTTGTCATTAGGGCAGCCACAACACGTGGGACCGGACACTACGGTCATCTTTGGAACCGAAGGTGCATTGCAATTCGTGCGGCACAGGTTGATGATCATGTCAAGTCAGACATTGAACAGCAAGATGCTTACTGGAAGGAGGAATCGCCATTGGCCGTCTATCCTGCGAACTCGCCGGTGGTGCGACCTCTTCAGATTTTCCAACCTCTTTTGTACCTTCGTACCGCGGGCTGTGATTTGTTTGCGTGAAGTGATGGAGAAGACTGACCTGAGCGAACGCAAAATCGGTGGAGTAGCTGACGTGGCTTACGCAGAGCACGGCGATTGTCCGCTAGAAATACCGTGTGTCGTACACCCTGCCTTGTCTTGTGCATCGCACCAGAAAAGCTGGGATTGTCTAAACGAGGCGTGGCGTTCTTGGAACCACGATGGCGTATACCTAGATCTTCTGGGGGCGGAACAAGTGGATGAAGGACAGCTTGCTTGAACCACGAGGTGCATACCACTTGGAAGCAGATTAGAAGAGGCTTGATATCGCATCCTTCCACACTGACGATCACATCTGTTTGAACGCCGTTCGCCGTGCTGTCCGAGGTTGGACAGCGTTGACACTGTACAGCTGGTCAGAGCACGATTGGTCTCGGAGCGTGGCATCCTACCCTGCTCCTTGGCAGTTTTAGTCGCACTTGGCGGGTTTTAAGGATTAAGGTATGATTTTGGCTCGTTGGACTGAGCATGATTATGCCATTCTCTCGGCAACACACTGAACCGTGGTCGGCAAACCGGATCAACCAGAGTTTCTCTACCATTCTTTCGTATTTTGTTATTTTGATGACCACGCATCCTCGCAAGAAGCTCGTAAGGGAATCCATTTCAATCGCTAAGTATCTCCCGTAGATGCCGTTGGCTGGTGGTGAGATCGTCCAGACCCAGAGGAAGGTGCCGTCTTGCGAGAGGAGTTATCGCTTCGCGAACGCCCAGACAGATCGCTTTGCGCCACGACAAACCTTCAAAACGCCAAAAACGTGTCTAGAGCCCCACTCGCACTGGAGGAGGAGGCTTGGACGGGCCAAGAATGCACAAGAGCACACAAGACTTCGTGTCTATCGATGCCAGTCCAATCGCCCACATCGTGCCGCTGGCTTGCTTGGTGACGCATGTCCTGCCGCTTAGCCAACCGATCGTCGCGGCGAGCAGTGCGAAGGACATCGTTCATTGTGAACAAGCATGCGATAGATAGTTAGACTGAGTGCAGCACAAATGCCGTGGAAAGCATCAGGAATGAGGCATCATAAACAGTTGCCGCATGACTGGCATTTCCGTCTTGATTCTTGTGCGATGCCAGGGAGATTAGAATCACGGCATGTCTAGGCGGACAAGACTTTTGCCAAGGCACGATCGCCCGAATCTAGCGAGCTAAAGGGTGCTAGATTAAAAGTGAATACAAGCTTACTTGAAAAGTGGGTCCCAGCCCTTGTTAACACTGACTCCTACCCTTGCACAGCTTGCGCTTACTCTTTTCCACCTCTGCCTTCTGCCTTCCCTTTCATCCTCTTTTCCGCCTGCTGCCACTTCGACCAGGACCATCGCACTGCAAGGCACAACGAAACCAGAAGCTAGGCGGCTGCTGGACTCCAACCAAACTCACCACACTCGCAAGCGGATTTTCGTTTGCCAGATATTTTTCGAGGTGCGTTACCTTGCCGCCGGTGTCCAACAGGCACTAACATAGCTACAGAAATCACTCTCTAAGAATTCAGCAAGACCTTTCTGGTCTTCGCTGTAATCATGAACGGAATGGAGACCTATCATGGCCATGTGCGAACGCCTGCCGATGCGATCATTCTTTTCGAAGCGTGTCGCATCGGATTGCTTCCTCGTGTGCAGCGTCGACTATCCGAAAAGGAACGGCAGTCGATCAAGTCTGGATCTGTCTTCGTTTGGGACGAGCGTGAAGCTGGCATGCGACGATGGACTGACGGCAAATCCTGGAGCGCGAGTCGAGTTTCTGGCAGCTTCCTGACTTACCGCGAGATGGAGGGCAAGCGTGGTGGCTCAAGTTTCGACAAGAACGCTTCGAACCGCGATGGCATTGGTGGCGAAGGCGATAGTGACGGTGGTCCTGATGGCTATCGCTACAAGCCTGATGGTCTTATGAAGCAGTCTTTCTCAATCACCACCAACCAGGGCCAACACCTTCACCTGATCAGCTATTTCTCGCGGTCTTCTACTGCAGCCAGCGGACTCGTGCAGCCATCAAGTGATCCGCAGCTCCGACACATCAGACCAGAGAAGGGCATGTATCCTGACTCCACTGTTCACGAGCAAAGTAATATTCCAGCTGTGACCCGAGGACCTATGGGCTCCCCAGGCTACACTCACGCACCTCACCAACCACCATATGGACGTCCATACTACCCGCATTGGGCGCCACCCAGCCCAATGCACACGCCTCCACCACATCACGCTTACTCTCCATACTACCAACATCCGCACGCTGGCTATCCAGGAATGCACTATCCACCATCTCCCACATCTTACGGTGCGCCTCCTGGCATGACTGCTTTTGATCGACCACCGCCTCCAATGGGCAATACTGGACTGCCTCCCCCACCTCCTGGTCCATATCACCAGCCCCATCACAGCTACTCTGGCAACTACCCACCACCGCCACCTACTTACAACTCGAATGCTTATGCCGGATACCAACCTCCGCCGCTGCAAGCTCCTCCTTACCCTGCAGCGCAGCAGTCACAGCATGAGCAGAGATCGCCCACTACAGAGCAGTCTCAACGGCAAGCGCAGCAGCCAACACCTGCCGGATCGGATGCGAACAAGTCAGACGAAAAGGCCTCATCACCGAAGCCTGCCGACGCGCAAGCAACAGCTGGCGCTCCCGCCCCTGCTTCATCTGGTCAGACTATTCCTAGCATATCTGCCATGCTCAACGGCTCTGGGGATGGTGGCCCGCCTCAGAGAACCAGCAGCAGAAGTCCAGGTGGCACCGCTCGTGCTGCACTTCATGATATCCCAACTTCCAAGCTCGGTTTCGAAGCTAGCAGAGACGTGCAGACGATACGGAATCTCGACAAGACCACCTTCAAGCAGAACTTTGTATGAGTTGGTCAAGTCATTCATGCTTGGGTCAGTTATTTGGTGTTTTCATGTAGCGATATGGCGCAGGCTGGTACAGGCAGAGCAGAAGGATGCTCGCCTATGATTATGTTTACGATGTGTTTCGTCACTACTACTGTAACGGCAATTGCATAGACGGCTGAAGGAAGCCGAGGAGTGTTTTGGAGCAAAATGCTGAATGGAAATGTGTATCTGTTTAATGTTTCGGGCAATCGCTATCTATCTATCTAGCTGGAGCAGCTAGCTGATCGGAAGAAACAAGATTGAATGATTCAGGATGTCAGTATCATCAACTAGTATCGCGGCTTTCCACTTTCGTGAACTTCTACATTGCTAAGCTTTGATAAATGAAGCACTGACCGTTCCGGCAAGACATGCGCATGAACACGGGACACAATCAACGAATTTGGAAGGCGCACATGACTGTAGTTTCCTCGGATGTGTAACACTAAATTCATGCATAGCGTTGGCGTAACTCTCAATTCGAAAGTACCTCCTAGCGTCTCTTCAACTTTGGGCAAGCCGAGGTCAATTTTTGCTTTTATGCATAATACGCTATCTTTTCATCCAAGTCTTGTGACATGTGCATCGAGATCATGCTCGCGAGAAGTACCGCCGAGCTTGCCCAAACGCTGAAGGTGTGGCTGTATTGCTCTCGTGTACGTCGTAGCAGCAATGAGAGAACAACGCCATAAGCCTTGCTGCATGCATGCCATCCCAACTGCTGAACCTGAATGCAGCCAACCGTGTCGTCCATGTCCGCACTCACCGCTTGATCATATTCGTATCCTTCATATCTCATGTCCTGTATTCTGCTACTACCATGCGCCAGGTGTGCTCGGCGTCCTCTTACTACCCGGTCTATGCTCAGGCGGACTCGAAGGCGGGATAGCACCACTTCCAGTCGTCGTAGCTTGAGAAGAGCTCTGTCTGGAATTACTAGGTCGTGAAGTATTGCTCGAAGTCCTACTTCCACTACTCGGTCGTCCTCCTTGAGTGCTATTCCACCCCAGTCGTGACTTGTAGTTCGGGAGTTCGGCGTTATTCCAGGCGTTGACGAGAACACTGTTGAGCGTTAGCGAGAGAACATGAGCATAGTAAGGAATGTGGTATGGCATACTTCTGTGTCTTATCACCCAATTTTTCATCCCCTTGGTCTTTCACGCTCACGCGCAACCCTCCGTCTTTCGTAAACTTCATATTCTTCTTCTCCATATGTTTTGATCCGCGATCTGCGAGTTCGTTGCTCCAGAGGTAGATTTGGTAGCCGATGAATGCTAGGACTCCGATCACTACGAAGAGGATTATGAGGGGGAGCAAGCTGCTTGCTTTCGCCATGGTTGGTGGTCGCGGTGTGCGCGGTGGTGAAGAGGAAGAGGTATTGATGAAGATACTTATTGCTGGAGGCAAATACCTCGAGTGAGGTGTCTACCAAGAAAGAGAGCGCACAATGCAAGATTTCGATCAGGAGTCGCCGTCGCATAGCTCACCCAGTTGCAGGCCAGCGTGGCTGTGGCTGGAACTGAAACTCAGGGTCCAGCTTCAAGTGGGTGGTGCTCACCGTTCTCAACAATCATATTCTGACGATATCTCACTCGGTCATATTTCAAGTACATGGCAGAAGAGATGCTATACATCTCCAACACAAAGATCTAATCTCTACACCACTGCCTAAGCAAGGTGCAGTCAGCACCGTTTCACCAAGTCTCGTGCCTCTTCGTATCCTCAAGCGAGGGCTCGGCACAAGAGCTCCGTCTCCATACAGCACGTGGACGCCAAGCTAAATGATCCGGCTCATATGCTATTCGGAGTGGCCGGAGGCTGATAGTTTAAAGTACGCCAGAACCACTCTTAAAGTGCGCCAATCGAGCTCCTCCAGCTTTCGCTACCGCTGTTCAACAGCTTTCTGACCGCTCTCTGACAGCTCACACGTGTGCAGTGGAGAACCGAGGATACGAGATACGGATCCCACGGCCAGCGGCACACATGGCCACGCGTGCAAGTCTTGCATGCTTCTTTCTGTGCCATGGAAGTGCTTGTGAAGTGCCATGCTAACCATTCGTCAATGGCATCACTGAGCTTAGGTCAGCCGACACGCGGCCAAGTCAAACTCCCAAGAGTCCAAGGAATAGCATTGCAGAATTGTTCAATGAGATCGAATCCGTTGGCGAAGAGTCCTCGCAACTCCAGCTTCTATTACTGCTTTGCTCGAGTTCGCTCTCGTGCGTGATTGGGACAAGTGGGGCTTCGACAGGTGCCGAACAGCACGCTGCCATAATGTCTGTCTTCGAGGCAGTACTGTGCATTTCGATTCGTGAGAATAACTCCCCCAGTCTTTGAAAGATGCCTGTACCAGTCAGTAGACGTCACTCGGGAGACAGAGATGTTCTCGCTGACGTACTACTGCTGCTGCTGCAAGTGAGAGTAGTAAAGCCTGAGTATGAGCTAGGTTCGCTCAGTCTGTGTTCGCGGGATTCTTCCCCAGGATTCCAATTGGCACCTGAACGACCTCTGTTGAGGCATGTCATGATGCTGGACTGGTCTAGTCCATATTGGCGGGATATGGCTGCCAGACGACCTCGCATCCAACGACGTTGGATGTCCGGAATATCCTGCATGTTGGAGGCGGTATATAGCGGCCATATGAGAAAGTATCCGCCGATTGCTTGTGACGCTGTTCCATGTCAGCCCTTCTTCCTATATCCTTGATCAAAGCTTACTCACCATTTCTGATTCTCCTGCCTGGCTGCACGTCCTGGGACAGATCCTCGCCATACATGTGAAAGGGTACGCTATAGCATATGTCGTCGACTAACATCTGCAGACGGTGTCTTGCGCTGGTGAATCGGTCGTCGGACATAAACTGTGCCGGATCGTCATTGAGCCATTTAAGGGCATCAATTACAATAGAACAGCAAAGGATCTGGCTGACGCGATTGTTGTTACGGATGCATGCGATGTGTACGTCTTTGTACACATGCATCGTTGGTCCAGGCCACACATCTAGCTCATCGGTGTTGTCTACATCCGGTGCGCTGAAGCGGCGGTTTGCGATGGAGCGATGTCCCCACTGCGATGGTATCTGCTGTTCCCATTCTAGAAGTCCGCACTGGATCTCAAATGCTTCGTCGAGCATTTCTGTGACCTGAGCTATACTTTGCGGTGTCCTTTCTGTGAGGAACAGTGGCTTTGCCTTTGTGAGTAAGGTCGGCAACCGCACAGAGTATTTGATAAGTGTGGAGGCAGCAGTCTGGTCCTGACCCATATCTCCGACCCACCCTTTGGCACCAGGAAAGTCGGGAATCGCCCTGCGTTGTTGAATGGCGTTGGTGAGCATCTGTGTCCGTACAGCACGGAAGAGGAGCAGAGATTGGCGATTGTCAAATTGTTGAGGTCCTCTCGCTCTCACAATAGCTACAGCACCTTCGATGTGCTTTGCCCAGGCCTGCACTGATCGATCAGAGCTTGTGACCGATTCGTACAGCGAGAACATAAGGATGGCAAGGAGAGTTGTATCACTTGTGGCCTCATTCGGATCTTGTAGTGCTTTTTGCGTTGCAGCAAGAGCCCGACCATACAACCGTGCGGCCGTTTGTTGCAAGTGTCGACGCCCAGGCCAATTGGCTATCATTGAGACTGACACAGCTTCCGTCGCGAGGTGTAGCGGGGAACCTTCTTTACTGACATTGAAGAGTGGCACTGCTAGCTCAAGAAAGCCTCGCGTTGTCTCTTTGTTTCGTGGGGGTAGGACGAAGTTGTTGAAGAAGAATGCTGTGGCTTGTTTCTCGATTGGTGGGTTGAGGGACATCTGTTCCACGAGATCTGCTGTCTGGCCAGCTGGGCTTCCGAGCGATGTTGGGGACACATCGCCATGCCATTGATCGAGCTGCGATCGTGAAGGCTGTGAGGCTACCCCCTTGCTACCACGCTCCTCTGCAAGCTGTTGATGCTCACCATACTCATCGACAAGACTTTTGAGCACAGCGACATCGATATCGCTTTTCCCTTTCTTGGACTTCTTGCGAGAGGCTCCAGGTTGTTCTGCACGAAAGATGAGATCTACCTCGTCAGGCAAGCCTGGGCACTCCCGATTCGTCTTGATACAATTATTGCATGCTGGTCGGGTCTCATCACACTACTCACGACTGTATTAGTATGTGACGTGTGTTCCTGTCGCGACTTCTTCCCAAATAGGCATGATTTTTCCGAGCTACGCACCTTGATTCGACGAGTCTTGCATGCTTGACATCCACGCGAGGGCCGCCCAAGGTACACCTGCCGATTATGTCAGTCTTGTTAGAGTGCTGCCTGATTGTGAGGCCGAGTTTACCATGTCCACTTCTTAGTGAGGTGTTCCTTTCAGCCTGGACAGTCGAGGCTGAGACCTACCTGAAGAAAGGCTCAAGCCAAATCGTATAGACTAAGAGGTGCTCTTCAACGCACCGACCGGACGCCACATACTTCTTTACATACGTTGCGCACAACACTCAGCTTCAGAAGTACCCTTGTGCGGCACAGAAGAGACAAAGGTAGACCAAAGCCCGTTCATGGAGACGAGTGCGGCTGAGCCGTGGCCAGAGGGACCAGACTCCGATATCGATCGTATTGAAGAGCCACTACCGTTCAGTCGGCCATGTATGTGGAAGCAGAGCTAATATGTCGAGCATATGGGATGCGACAATTGGTGTTAGCGGCACCCGTGAGTCGGTGTGCCGGCATTGAAAGATATGTCACTGCCTCCGATCAGCACGCAGACTTCCTTGCGAGTGAAGGTAGATCCGATAAAGATAGCTCTCTAGCACATGCGCGGCATAGCCTCAGTGAGAAGGTTCGTAAGTTGCATGGAGATATGCTTTTGCCTGAGAGAATCTTCCGCATTCCTCATTTGGGCCTTGGTGTCACGCCCTAGATTTTCTGAACGGAGCAAGTGGGAGAAGTTCTGCTTCGGTATGCCGAGTTCCAACTTGACGTGCTCAGATGTGTGCCTTCTTGATATATTCAGGCACGTCAGGCCAGTGTCGGCTAGCCTTGCGCGTTGCGAGAGAGCGATGCCGCTCAGCCAATGTGCTTGTCTCGTCCGGCTCCACATTCCCAACGAAGCGCAGACCCGGTCGCCGTAGGAGTCTTTGCTCAGCCATGCTGAAGTCAATCTTAACCACCATACAGACGACACAATCATGGAGTTCTATTTTCATCCACATACACGTGCTGTCATCACTGTGCAAGATTACTGCATCATGTAGCAGCCAGATACTCGGCAGCAATTTCTTCACAATGCCCGTCGCCCCTTAGCCACCGACGCAGGTACAACGACTTGAGTGTACAGCCAGGCAACTCAGTTCCCTTTTCGGTCTCCATTGCGCGCGCAACATCTTCACTGGTAATCCAGCAGCAGTGGACTCAGACACCTGAGGAGCCACAACATCATGGCAAGGCTGCTACAATACCCTTTTGGGATGTCTTTGCGCTGTAAACATGACTACGAGGTCTGATATAAACACTGTCGCGTAACACAAGGTAGGTCCACATCTCACATACAGCAACATTCCTGCAAACAAGCATACCGTACATCCGAGAGCGCCGAAGAGACATCCTCTCAATCCTTTCTACCAGTTCTTTGACCCCTGCCAAGCATGGTCAACCTCGACGGCCGTGGCGATCTCGCCATTGCTGAAATTGTGTTCTATTCTCCAGCATTCCTAATCTCGGTGGGAATATGCTTCAAGCAGGGCTTTGCGCGGAACCTGGGATGGTTCTACCTAGTCCTCATCTCGATCTTTCGCCTGATCGGGTCATCATGTACGCTTTACATGAAAACACAACATGACTATTCCTCTGGACTTATCGAAACCGCCGCGATTACAAGCTCGATCGGGACTGCTCCATTGCTGCTTGCTCTTCTTGGCTTTCTGGAACGTATCAATGGCAACATGGACCTCAAGGGCCTCTCGAAACGAGTCTTCACTCCAATTCATCTTGTCGCGATCGTGGCGCTGATCCTGGGCATTGTGGGCGGTGTCTACCGCTCGGAGTCGGACTCAGGCAGCATTAGTACAGGCGCAGCCTGCATGAAAGCTGCTTCGATTCTGTATCTGCTAGTCTTGCTTGCCTTGGCCATTCTGGCAGGTCTTACTGCCTCTCAAATGGGCCATGTCCCGCATACTGAGACGAAGATGCTGTATGCCAGTATCTTCGTCGTGCCTTTCCTCCTGGTCAGGGTCATCTACACAGTGGCATCATCATTCGGCGGTCCAGGCTCCGTCTTCTACTTCAAGATGCCCAATGTCTTTGTTGAAGCATTTATGATGTTTCTGATGGAGGCGATCATTGTCTCGGTGTACATTATTGCCGGACTGACAACTCCAAAGCAAGTCGCTGCGCAACGCGGACAAGGCATGACGGATGTCGAGATGAAGGCGGATTCCACCGGCCGACTACAAGGAAATGGCTACGGTACGCGCATGCCTCCAGCACGGCAGGCAGCGTTTCAAGACTCGGGGAGGCCACAGAGGAGCCTAGGAGACTACCGACCGAGCCGAATAATCCGCAATGCTATCAATGGCAGATAAACGATCTACGACAAAAAGAACCAAAGATCGCGCGACCTTCCGTGGGTGAACAGAAATGAGGGAATGGAAATGGTGGGCGGAAGTTATTCTAGTTCAGCGTTCAAGCGTCTTCGCATGCATTAAGAAGCGGATTGTACATTTTATACAGAAGAAAATTTGAATCATCACCAACGTCATGATTCTTTGTTCTCAGCCAAGCCTCACTGCATGTCATAAATCGGGCAGGAATGGATGATGTTGCATTGATGTGCTGCTAGCTGTGCTCACATGATGTTCTACCAATGCGTTCGTTTCAATCACTTCACATCTCTGCAGAAGTGAGCTTCGCACTTCGTTATCTGTTCACATGAACCCCTTGCATCATCGGGAACAAGCTCTGAAACATCACTTCTAGAATTGTTCAAGTTGACATCAGCCAACACCGCGACAATCTTTAACCAGATAATCTATACACCCCATGGCGTCCGATTCGGAACTATGGGCCAGAGGCCCGGCGGAATTCATCAAGCAGCAGATCGCGGACCAGAAAAAGGCAGAGAAGAAGCGCATACAAGAGTGTCATGTCGCCGGCGTTCTAGATGGTGTCAGTATCATCGACTTCGCGGCGACCGCTGGCGCATCGGCAAAAGCAATGAGCAAGTCTGATAAAGTCGCACAAAGTAAGTGGCATCTGACCATCGGCGCCGTATACACTGACGCGGAGCAGAAATCACACTAAAGGCACGCTTGGCGGAGCGTGATGCATGATAGTAATAGCAACGTTGATCATGAGAGAATCTCGAAAGCGCCCAGTCAAAAGGCGTTCATTCCATGCTCTACCTCAAAAACATCTCCCTCCTGGAAGAAATCCACTAAGAAGAAATTTGGCCTCCGCTCATACAACTCTCGACACCGCACAGCATGTTCTCCCAACTCTCCGACATGGAACCCGGCAGAATTCGTGGTATTGGCGAAAGTGGCATTGGGATAGCGAAAGCCCAGGAATTGCGCGTAAAGGAAATGATTGACCAGACTCAGTCGATCAGGAATGTATCCTCTGATCCACCAAGGACGATTGGGGACACAGCTATATTGGTCCGGGGCGTCGTTGATGAAATCTGTCTCGAAGACATAGTCGAATTCAGGAAGCAGAAATGGTACGATATCTTCGTGTGCGCCGCTTGAGAGGAAGGTGACGAGTCTCTTATTGCTTGCGACCATTTCTGCGATTGTAGGCCAATCTGATATGCGCATGTTTCCATAACGCTTGTAGACTGGTGGGATGTACGACATTAGATCCAGACCAGTATCGTAGTATGCCTTGAACCAGTGACTGAGCGGTGGACCAGTATTGACGAAGAGCAGCGTTACGACTTCGCGCGGGTTGGCATCAAGAAATGCCTTTATGGTCCGCAGATGATCATGTAGACTTCCGCCGTCCATCAAAGCGCAATTGAAATGGCATAGTCGGATATCGTCCGTGCCATTGATGAGATCTCTGTGTCCCTGGGCTTGAATAAGGCGAACTCCAGCTTCTAATTGGACTGACACATTGAAGTACTGGTTTCCAGAGATGCTCCAATTATTCTCTTTAGTCCTCACAGCGGCAGCATCGTGAGTTCCAATAAAGGTCTGCTCGGAGTACCTCTTGTGATACAATTCGGGCACAGGGATGCGATGAGCCGGCCGTTTTGGGTGCGGGTCATCACCGCTGTGAAGCCATATTGGAGGAGGCTTAACGACCTGCTGCGATGCTGTAGAAGCCTCGCATAAGCATGTGAAGAGTGTAAGTAGCCACAGTATGTACATGACATTGTGTTCCGCTCTCACCTGCAGCAGAGGAGTCGCTACCCGGTAGAACGCCGCCAAGACCGGTGTTTGACGGCTGTCGCTGAGCGGGGAAATGAAGGCCGAGCTGCAGAACGTCACCTCCTCTCTTGATCAGCAGCCCATGGAGAGACTCAAAACGGAGATGATCATCCGCGTACCACGCTTCGACGGGTGCCACGCGAGATGCAGACTCTCACAACTCCAGCAGTCTTCGACGGGAGGATGGCCGACAGCGGGTATGGCTTTCGTACGACGTTGGGGGGCAAGTGCTCTTCGCATACTGTAAGCAATCTCCAAGCCTTCTTGGTCCCTTTTCTAGCATCTCTCGTTTTCTGCTAGTTGCTACGAGCAAAGCTGGATCACAATGGCGAAAAGCGGTCATGGCTGGTACACATTTGGTGTTGCCATCTTTGCAGCCATAGGCACATTCTTCTGTGAGTACCAGTTGCGAATATTCACATTTGAGCCATCACTGACAAGTCATTCCCACGACTACCAGTCGGCTTTGATACTGGAATTGCCACAACTACCATCGCCCACAAAAGCTGGATCGAGTACATGAACCATCCTTCCAATGGCCTCACCGGAGCAGTCGTGGCTGTCTACATTGCTGGAGAGGCTGTAGGAGCACTGATTCAGACCTTCGCTGGAGACCGACTAGGACGTATACGATTCATGCAGATGATGTGCGTTGTCGTGACCATCGGCGTGGTCATACAGACTGCTGCTGTCAATATGGGCATGTTCTTGGTGGGCCGTGTGCTCGCTGGAGTCGCCGTAGGAGGCATGGTAGGCACAGTGCCCATTTACCTTTCGGAGATCGCAGCGCCACATCAACGCGGGCTCATCGGAGGTATCTCAGGATGCGGCATCTCCTTCGGAACCATGACATCGAACTGGGTGGGCTTCGCTTGCGGCTATGCACCCTACGGTGCTGTTCAGTGGCGCCTTCCTCTGGGGATCCAGATACCTTGGGGCATCATCATGTTCATCGGCCTGATGACTTTCATGCCGGACTCGCCTCGCCAGCTAATTCGATCTGGAAAGGCTGACAAAGCTCGTATGGAGTTCATGAAGATTCGACGAGACCTTCATTCACATGAGGCCCTAGAGGAGTTCGCCCTGATGCACGCTCAGATCGAGTATGAGATGGAGCGCGAGATCAAGTCATACTCCGAGATCTTCAAGCTCTTCCGACACCGTGCTTTGGTGTCCATTGCTGTTCAGACAATGACGTCTCTTACCGGCGTCAACGTGATTCAGTACTACCAGACTATTCTTTACAAGTCTCTCGGAATTCAGCAGACCACTATCTTGGCTTTGGCTGGAGTCTACGGAACCATGGCATTCCTTTCCAACGTGCTCACGACACGGTTCCTGACCGATCAATGGGGTCGGCGCAAGATGATTTTGACGGGATTGGCAGGCGTCATCGTGATCGAGATTTATGCTGCTGTCATGCAGCGCGAATTCCAGAACACCAACAATCGCGTTGGTAAAGGCTTTGCAGTTCTTGGAATCTACCTGTTCGTGGTGACGTACTATGGTATGCTCAACAGCACAACCTGGCTGTATGGAGCAGAAGTTCTACCCATCGCGCTGCGAAGTCAAGTCATGGGCTTGGCTGCAGCAAGTCACTTCATTGTCAACGTTGCAAGTGAGTATCAACGCAGGCCCAGTCGTGCTCGTAATCTAACGAATTTGTCTCCCAGTCACCGAAGCTGGACCGTCTGCATTCGCCACCATCCACGAGAACTACTACTACGTCTTCGTAGGCTGTACGCTATTCTTCCTTGTGATCGCCTACTTCTACTTCGAGGAAACCAGGCACAAGACGCTTGAAGAGATCGCCGCTGCATTCGGTGATCGTGTTGTCACCTTGACAGAGAGAGACTTGACAAACGAAGAGACCACCTTCGATAGCAAAGATGCATACGCTGATCGAATCGAGGCCAAAAAGTCGGTCGACAGCTGAGTCTCGTGTCAAAGTTTAGCTACCTCATCAAATACGCTACAGTCGACAGTAACAATGCCACGATCGCGACCGCAATTCTCAGATTTCTCTCTGCCTCTTCCCTGGAACCTGCATAATTCACTGCCATTCTATCCTGGTACATCTGAGGTGTATTGCCACTCGGGAAGGGCACATCTGGGACCGGTTTATTCAAAAAATTGCAGAGTGGCTCCATTTCATTCGATCAGCAATTCGCCCGTACAGAAATCGGCCAAAACTTACCATCCATCCTCAACCTTCCACTTCAAATATCTCTCCTTCGGCAGCATCTCCTCCAGCCGTCGATAATGCTCTCGATACCACTTCCTCCCATTCTTCTCGAAATCATGATCAAAATGCCGTCTCCAAAGCAGAGATATTGCGATGAAATGATTCCAAAACAGATGAGGTTGAAAAAGCGCCAGAATCCAGGAGTATACATCAAGGTCATTATGCGTTTCGATCGTATTCTGAATGGAAGTATGCCACGCTTCAACCTACTCATCAAATCAGCAATCCTCCCCAATCTCCGGAAGGAACAGGGCACGTACATCTTCCCTATAGTTCAAGATAATCTTCGCATCTGGAAAGCACCTAACCAATTCCTCCGCAAACATACAACAAGGCGTATCCGTCACCGCAGCACAATCTCCCAGAACTTTGTCGAACTCCGTGGCATTGAGAAGAGTTTTGTCACCGCGCTGTTGTGCTAAAGATAGACGACACCATTGTGAGATTTCGTCTGGAGAGGTTATGTATCGAAACCCGTGATGGCAGTCGTTGTAGCCGAGTTGAATGAGTGCTTGACGGAGAGATTCTGTTCCGCTGCGTGGATTCCCAGGGCGATAACTTGGAGGGGGACGAGTGCGTTTGAGGGATTTTGAGGGGAGAGGGTAGAGTCTTATGAGGAGGGGGAGGAGGCTGGAGAGGAGGGTCATGGTATCGTGACTTGTAGGCGAAGGGATGAGGATGATGTTGTGTTGAAACCTTTCGTACTTTTTGTGTCGTGCTCAAGATGCGGCTGGCATTGAGTTCGAGCGATGTCCGCAATGGGTAATAGAAACTGCAAGTCGATTGAAGCTGGCCTGCTAGTAGGATACCTATTGCGCTAAGCAATCCATGGTCTCGAAGGATTCCGGACCCCGAAATGAGAGATGTATGAGGACTGTCGAAAGAAAAGCGACATCAGCATTGCGTTGGAGACTTTCCATGCCTGTGTCTTCCTCCGGGGTATCTCTGCTATCATGTTTCATGCTGTCGCAAGTGTAATTCGCCCAAGAAGCCAATGCCGTATGCCGTTGTTTAGCGCTGGTCTGTGGTTCCTAAATTCGGCCCAATGTGAACGGCTTCCACAAGTGTGACTCTACAATCGAAGCGCTGCAGTCCATCTATGCGATCCTCCAATAACGCCATCGCTCAATGCTCCCTGTAAAATGCAGAATCCGTGAAGCCAGATCATGCTCCTCAAATCGTAGAAGGTCCACGAACAGGTTCTCGACCATACTTCCTCAATAGAGTCTTCAAGCCCATGGACCAGTAGCAAGTGCGTACTGCGTCACTTGGACATCCTTGGTCTTGATGACCTTCTCAACCATTCTGCCGCTGCCGCGGATAAGAGCGGCGACTTCGCTGGGATGGATGATGTTCATGGTGATCATCGCGAGCAACATCATGCAAGCCTGCTCGAGTATTAGCTCAATTCTGGAGGGGATTAGGAGTATTGCTCACATCAAAGACGTAAAGGTACCACTCATGACTGATGATGTAACCATCGAAGCCCTGACCGTACTCTGCCATGCGAACAATTGATCCTGATCATAGCAAGTCAGTACTCATTCCAAACGGTTCCTCGACGTTGACACTTACGAATAAAGATCAGAATGCTGACAATGTACATCGAGAAGAGGTGCTTCTGCCATGGCATCTTCTTGCATTTCGGCGTTGGGTTGTTGCGAGCACGAACATGGAACACAACTCCAGCAATGACGAAAAGTCCGAAAAGACGATTTGTAGTCCGAGACCGCCGAGCACGAGCTTCTCGCCGGTGTTGATCATGTCGCCGCTGCCAGCCATCATGCCACCACCACTGGCTTGCATGAGAAAAGAGAAGCAGTCTCCGCCGACGAAGAGTCGCGTGAGCCAGGTACGTCGGATGAAGAGGAGGTGGTCGCCATCAACCATGAGCACGATGCGGGCAAGTTCCATGTAGATCGATGCGGCGAAAAGTGCTGGCGCGACGAGCAAAAAGAGTGACTGAATAATGTATGGTCCCAATGTCCAGTCAGGGCTCTCCGAAGCTGAGGCCGCTCGACCGCAGTAGCCAATGAACTCGAAGCAACCGCCGATGAAGAAGGCAATCATGAACCAGGTGCGGGTGCGGAACATTTGGTAGCCATGGAGTGAGGTTGTTGCAAGGAAGAGAAGGATGAAGATGACCTGGCATGAAGTCAGTGGATGCTAAGCTTAGATGTTAAGTGTATCTAGATTCTTACCGCAGCTGCCATACTGGGATCATAATGGTAGTACTCGAACCCAGAAAGGGCATTGTCTTCGCGTGCTTGGAGCAACATCTTGTTGGCTTCGATGATCGTGAGCGGTCTGGCGTACTATGTTCCGGCTGATTTTTTGAGGTTAGAGTAACCTTTCCAAGATGTATCGCTTGAACGCTCGACGAAAGAATGTGTGCCACAACAAATGTTGTAAGGAGCGAGAGTCTTCTTATGAAGTTGACGTCGAAATGTTGTCGCCTTGGGCTCGGTTGATCTTCAAACGCGAGGAAGCCAAGCCACGCGCGATGACCCACATATATGCTGCGGCAACCACAAACAGTGCCTTCTTTCAGATTTTGTTGATAGTGGTAGGCGTCGCATTCGTCGTATCCGTCGTATTCAGTCGCGTGCATCGCTTTTTGTGGAGAAGTGGCTGCGGTCCGACAGGCTTGGTCCAAGCGCGACTACCAGAAGTGGCCTAGCACCCGAGATCGTTATGCGAATACGCCCACCGACGCCTATACGGAGCCGAAACGGTGCCTTTGAATGGCAAAATTTGGTATTGATCCGACGAGATGCTTCAGCAATTTCTGTGAGAATAGGATGATAGCATTAGGCACCATTATTCTGCATTGCGTGTCTGCAACTGCCGCTGTTGTATAGCTTAAAGTCGGTCGAAGACAGTCGGCATTCGAGTTCGGTCTTGGACATTTCGATATAGATCCGGTCAGTCAAGGATATGACCAGCAACTAGAGATTCTCAACATCAACTCTTCTCTTCATCTTCACTCCCAAGATCACTCAATTCCGACCCATCACTTTCTTCAGCCTTCTTCTTGCCAAAGCTGAGACTCTGTTGTCCCTTTCCGCCTTTCTTCTCTCGCTTCTTCTTCGCATCCTTAGCTTTCGCCTTTTCTTCTTTCTCCTTCTTACGATCCTGCTGTTCCATCAACCTCTTCCTTTCAGGCTCTCCCTGTCTCGCGAGCTGCTTCTCAAGCTTCAAGAACTCTTCGCCGTCTGTGTCCATGCCTACAAGACTTTCGAGAAGCTTGATTTCTCGAGCCCAGATCGCTTTGTCTTCCTTTTCCTTGCCCTTCTCATCCTTGACAAGGTTGCCGGCTTCGTCGCGAACTTCAATTGGTGTTTCCAGCACAAGTGGTAGACCTTCGAATCGAGAGTCATTGACAAGGTTGTGGAAAGCTCTGAGACCAAGAAAGCCCGTTCCGATGTTGGCGTGAAGATCTCTGTGGGATGCAAAAGGGGCTTTTGAGTCGTTTATATGCATTGCTCGAAGGTATTTGAAGCCCACAATCTCGTCAAACTGCTCGAATGTGGACTTGAACGCGGCTGGAGAGCGGAGATCATAACCTCCAGCAAAGGCATGGCATGTATCAATGCATACTCCAATCCGATCCTTATTCGTGGTCAGGGCTATGATGTCTCGCAGATCTTCGAACGAGCTGCCCAATACATTGCCACCATGCGCCATGTTCTCCAGCAGTATGACAACGCTGGAAGTCTCAGAATGTGCTTTATTGATATTCTTGGCTAATTGAGCGATGGCTGCTGCTCGATCCCCACACTGGTTGTTACCAGGATGAATGTTGTATAGCTTGATGCCAAGTCGTTCGCAACGTTTGAGGTCGTCCAGATGTGATTCATATGCCTGATCTGAGCGGGCCTTGTCGGTGTGCGCAAGATTGACCAGATACGATCCGTGAGGTACTACATGCAGTCCTTGATCGTATGTATGTTTCTTGCAATGATCGTGAAAGTCCAAGCAATGCTCTTCGGAAAGGTCTGGATTCGCCCACTTGCGTTGTGATTTCAAAAACAGAGCAAATGCATTGGCGCCTATATGTACGCTGTTCTGAATGGCATTCGGCACGCCTCCAGCGCTGCTGACATGTGCTCCTATGAAGAGCTTGTGTCCCACACTTCGAGCAGCTAAAGGTAGCATCTCAGCTTCTTTCACCCCTTTGGTCTTGCGTTTACGCTTGACTTTTGTGCCTCCAGTATCGTCGTTCTCCTCCTCTTCCTCCTCGGCTTTGATTCCCTGCTTGACCTTGGTCTTTCGTTTCGTCTTACTCTTGGGCGATTGTTCAGCGCCTGCTTCGGTCTCTGCTTCCACCTCGGCCTCGATCTTAGCCTTGCGACTCTTCCTTGCTCTCGGGCTCTTCTTCACGGCGATCTCTTCCACAACTTCGCTCTTGATCTTGCGTCTCTTGCTGGGAGATGGTTTGGTGCCATTGGTTGGGTTTCCGTATGCTTCAAGTGTGTCGTCTGGAGCTGGAGACACTCTAGACTCCGCCCTTTCTGCTTGTTTGACTGCTTTGCGCTTGGGCATTTTTGCAGTGTGTCTTGGTAGATGTGCATTGAGCATGGAGGTCGCGTTAGATCTAGATGACGCGCTCGACTCGGGACGCGATCTGATTTGATGAGGGCCTGTTCAATATTTCACGGGCGCTAAGCAAATCTCCGGTTGCGAAACTTGGGCAACGACTCACCCAGCTGTCTCTGTCAGGCCATTCTATTCGTCCCATTTAATGATTAATCTCGACCTCGCAACCGGAGACTGTGTTGAGACCAGTAGGCTGGAGGTCGGCCCGAGGAATACGTCAAGCTGGGCAGCTGAATGCATCATCAGGCCTCACAGGCAGATAGCATGGTCTCAGGACGCTTCATTGTACATGGTCACTGTATGAGCACTGCAGGAGGTCGCACATATTGAGAGCCCCACATATCCTCGTCTCTGAACATGCGATAGACAAAGACCATCATATCTAGAGCAATTCGCATCCACCCCACGTCTTTCACCGTCAACCCTTCCACTGGCTCGTAGGTCAATCCATCATCTGCTTCGTCCGGATCCCACCTCTTCCATATGATGTTCATAAAGCCTCCAACCGGCTCTCCCGGTGTCGTGATGCCTTCTGCTGCTGCTGCTTGCACGATCGAGTGCAGACTAGCCTCATCTACTTGAATGCAGAACCGAAGCCTCTGGCATTTCACCCACTCGTCCACATCCTTATCTCTGCTCCACTCACGAAAATGTTCTCGCACCACTTGAGTACTGGCGCCGTCCAGTGTAGTTGGATCATCAATGACAGTCATCTCGAGGCACTCGAATATATCCAGGCCGTTCCAGAATTCGAAGACCTTACGCGCGTGTTCCCGAAAGCTTGTAAGAAAAGTATCCCAGTCCGCGGAGCTCGAATATGTGCACCTGTAGATCACGAAGCCCCATTTCTCTTCATTGTCATGCCGCATGCAGTCTTCGATCACATCTGCCGAGGTCCACGACATGGTTACAGTGCGGATGCCGAATGTCCACCGAAAGAGTCCAAAATTCTGGCAGAGGGTCGTAAGAGGCTCCGTCCGACCTGTTGATATCCTAAAATGGATGCAACAACGCTTGCCATTACTTCTACGTATAGGGGTCGAAGCGAGCGCGTAAGTGGTCGGCGTCAAGACTATGAAGCTCAGCACTCTTTTACCAGCTCACCTTATGGTTATATTTCATCGATGGCATGTGCAGAGGTTGGAGACGAAATATAGAACAGACCCTTTCGTATGTCTACGTGTCAACGCTTGTATCGCCAACGCTAGCATTCGCGTCAAGCTTAAAGACGTCCTCGGAAAGAAATTGTTCGACGCCATTCTCCCATAATGTGTTCGCCGCCCAAAAATTGATCATCGTCTTCGACTTCTCAACCGCATCCCGCGCACCAATGACGATGTTGAAGGAGTCAAGATTGTTGGGCTTTGGCAAGTTCTTAAGGCCACCAGGCAGATCATCGTAATGCTCATGCCTGGTGCTGTCCTGTCCATCGTAAGTATGGAAGCTGAGGATCTCACCAAAGCGACCGAATGTCCCAGGCTTGAATGCTAGAAAGCCTAATCGTTGTCAATTACACAGTGTGCTACGTCACTGCAGGATGATATACTACTAACCTTCTACCATTGCAGTGTCGCGATCTTCTGGATTTAGGATCTTGCGTTTGGTGTGACCAATGGCATATGAGTCGGATATGATGTGTAAACACACCCCAAGTGCTCTTTTTCGAATATCAAGATTGTTGTATTTCGTGCTAGGTGCCAAAATCAACTCCTGAATTGACTGATTGCCGTTCGGGGCTGTGTCTGACGTAAAGTACTTGCCCTGGAAAGCGGCTGCAAGTGTGTCGGACGGTTGTATTCCCTGGTTACCGCAAGACAACTGATACATGACTTTAAGCCAAGTCATGAGTTCATCCTTGGTTGATTGAGCTGTGGCTCCTTTGCTTGGAGCCATTGCGTGCAAGAACTGTAAATCATGGTAATGACTGCGTCGGGTCATGTTGTTCTCCCCTTTCGTGCCTTCGAACGTTGCATAGAAGTCAGCGCCGGTCGAGAAAGTATGATTAGTAGCCGGTTCATCCTCGAAGAGTAGACACTGTGGATCATCATTCCATACTATGCCTCTCATGTACTCCCACTGCTCGTCGTTGAGATTCTGGTATGTCGTTCCTTTGGGGAAATGCTTGCGCGATTGCACAAATGCTGCGATTGCAATAGTCTCGTGTACTGGTGGGAACTTTTTCTTACTTATGCCGATTGGGTCCACCGACGATTCGAAGCCAATCTTGAACATAGCTGTGACGGGGACATTCACAAAGCCTAGAGGCGGTGCCATGGTTCATTCACGCTGGTCAGCGTGCTCGACTAACGAACAGAATCGTCAGCTCTCGTGCCTGAGATAATAGATATGATTGAAGCAGATGTCAACTCACCTTGATTGGCAGCGTCTGCTTCCACCGTTCGCGACTCTATCGGAGCCCGACTATGCAGTGCCTCTGGGACGGCCATCGTGGCAAACGTAGTCATACCCTTTCCGAGCACCTCCACATCGGCTTGTAGAGTATCAGCCTGATCTTCGATCACAAGAGTCGCTATTGCTTTACTTACCGTTGAGAGGATGACCAGACGTGTTGTAGGGATGTAGTTTACAGACCAGATTATCCGAACTGGTCTTGATGCTGCACCAGTTGTTCTGCCAGCCTGTCGGATCTCCGTAGTCCAACTCGAAAGAGACCGAATTGTCAGGATCGCTCGGCAGGTAGACCTCGTAGGAACATTTACCCGCGCTACCATAGATACCCACTGGCTGAGGTCAGTTGCGGACTCATCAGGAAAGGTCTGCACTCAAGTGTGTCGGACAGCTATCCTTTAGCACGATCAGTGCACTGCTATTAGCTGGTATCGTGTTTGGAGGTGATCCGCGGTCATATTCGCCCTGCGAGGCACTTGAGTCGACCAAGAGGAGGTCTGCACTGGTCCGGTTGTGCACAGCGATGTCGCAGTAAAAATGATTCATGCTGTATTGAAGTGATCATTCACCGCCAATAGATAGTCGCAAGAGATGTAGTCAAGGCGTATGGAGAATATGTCTCTTTATTATGTCCCAAGACGGTGTATTCATCCGCTACAGACCGCTTTCGACGCCCTGCTCGGAGAGCTAGTATGTCATATCTCGAGATGGGAATGGCTTGCTAGCGAATTACTCATGGCAAGTGGGACTTCAGGCTGCTCCCGATGCATATTTGTTATCGGTCTGACCCAAAGGCCATCGCCCTCCAGCTGTACTTGTGTGCAGACCCATGGTCTGGAGACGCCGAAGGGGCTTTCGATCTGGTCCTGGGCTGGCTGAAAGCGCACCACTGGCACACGTAAACTGCATCATTAGTCCAAAGCCAAGGGAGCCGTCAGTCTCTGCTCTGAGAGATTTCTCGAGATGTGGCCTGAACACGAGGCTCTCCTGGGCCCTCAGTTGGAATGTCCTGTGATGTACGAAAGCCGTAGAACAGCACAGAGTAATAACGCTGTCGTTTCGTTGTGTCGACCCAGGAAGGACACGCCGACAAGGAGAAGAAGACCCTCCGAGCTCCTCCCCGTTGCCAGCTGCCAAGGAGGGTTGCCAAGAGGCGCCTCGGGCAACACTCCGCACGCAAAATTTAAATCCAAGTACCTTCGAGCAACTTCCAGGTGCCCCTTCTTATCCCGCTATTTGGATCGGGGGCAGGCATTTACGTAAGACGTGTAATATGCATACCGTCGCATACCTAGATAGGCACTTCTCGAGACCTTGCCGTCGCCACCACCTCCGCCACCGCCCTACCCCTCCTACCCCCCCTCCTACCCGCCGAATACTCTTTCACGTTCAGAATTTTGATTCCCGAAAATTTGGGCATTCGAAATTCTCGATTTCCGAGATTTTCGGATAGATTAGTATTGAAGTATATACAAGCTGAACTTTAACGATTCTCGATACAAAATTTCATGAGTCAGGCATGAAATTTTGACTCAGAAATTTTGAGGTTGCACAAAATCACGACTAAATGCTTTTCTATCGGGACAAAAACAAGTGCAAAGAATGAATTTTGTATTAATTCTTTGTTGCAAAGAAAGACAGTCCCGAGAAGTCCCTATGATGGAGATGCTGCATCTTACATCACTTCTGAGTCAGGCCTTAGTCAGCTTGATGCCTAAGGTTGGGGTACTTGGAAGTTGCGCGAAGGTACTTGGATTTAAATTTTGCGACTCCGCATCATCGACTGAACATCACACAAGTGCGGTACCAGACTTCCTCGGACACTATATGTACCACTTCGCTCACGCCGTCCTGCTTCCTGCACATAATGCAGCTGCAGAACGACTCCATTCTACGCACGCCACGGCCATAGAAATACGGAAACGGCATATTCAGCAAGCCACAGCCATGGGCCATGAAGCTCCAGCTACACTAATAAGACTTGCGCAGGGCATCTGAGAGCAAGTGGCTGGCTTGACTGGGCTGAAGAGATGGCATAGAAGATAAATATGCACAATACAAGGTCGAATGACGGGTCACAACACTCTTTCCCCGAGGCAGAAAATAAACATGCTATCATGCTACAGCCGCCCTATGAGTATGGCCACTTGCCAAAAAGGTCTATGGCGAATTGCGGCCAATGAATATTCAGAGGTTCACTGGTACTTTCTGTTCCGGGTGCATAGCGCATCTGATCGCCATAGATCTGGACTCTCACACCACAGTGTGGCTGGCTACACACCGTCTGGGTCAGAATAATTGAATGCTGAAAGTCTGCGTGCATTATAGCTATCTTGCGGTGAATTGAGCGTCTATTGGCAGCACTTGTCCGATGCTCGGCCAATATGTCAGTCTTGATGAATTCGTTCCCGTGGGCTGAAGCATGAGATGTATGGGCGTCAAGGCTATAAATCAGCTCAAGACTCACTCACTTCCACTCACTCATCAGCTTCAATTTAGAACCTAATCAATCACCCGACTCTCCTACATCCTTCACAGCCACCTCGAGACCGAACATCATGGCCGAGATCATCGAAGATCCTCCTCAGGACGCACAGAACCTACCTCCCGTCCCAGAGGGTTACGAAGTCCACGAGAAGAGGACCAAAACAGGCAAGACCTATCAAGTCGGCCTTCCAGTCAAGGCAACCACAGACACCGATGGCGGGATGCCAATCAGAGCTATGGAGACTTTTGGTCCTGGCACAAATTACCCTATCAACCCGCGCTGGGAAGTGGGCAAAGATTGGCAGAATACTACACCAGAAGTCTATGGAAACACTGGCATCACGCGATACAAGATCGAGGTCGGTGGGTTCTGGTTCAAGTATCGTCTATGGATCTACACGGAAAGGACTGCTTTGTACAACTTCCACGACCACGAGCCCGATAACTACACTTTGTCCACTATCTTGAATCACGATCATTATGTTGACTACAATTCCGATGGCCCGGAGATGATCTCAGTCGATGTCCAGGATCTTTGATACAACACCGTTAAGCGATGGAGCAACATTCTGGTGACCTCAAGCCTACCTCCTGCTGTCATAGATAGCTCAACTATCGCTCATCAACACAAAGAATTGCTGAGAGAGCTCTCGCTTGTCGACGACTGTATATAATATTCTATTTCTTCTTAGCAGAGAAATATAACTAAAAGCGCTCCAGTGCTGACTCAGCGTCGAAATCTCCGTCGCTTCCCGTCAAGTTTCTTCGCTCCACTTCACCTTCCATCTTGTTCTTGAGATGAGATGCTGCCAAATCTTCAGTGCTCAGGACCGACCAGGTCGGCCGAGCCAACTTTGAAGAAAGAGTCCAGCCAGCGTCAAGAGAAAGCTTCGGCCACATCGCAAGGAACCAATGGCGATGCCAAACGAAGTTTCGACATGACGTATGGCTCCGTTATGGAAGAGCCGTTCACCGAGATTCGCTAAGTGTAGAATCGTTCATCGTTTACTATGGTGGACCATCATTTGTAAGCCTATCCAAAATCATATACTGTTACTGCTCTCATATATAGCAATTCCTTTGGAGTGAATAGGGACCAATTCAGCAAGATTCACCGACAAGAACCACGAAGATGGGATTCCAATACAAGAAAGTACTTCTCATTGGCTCAACTTCTGGCATTGGCGCCGCATTGGCAGAAACATTAGTTCAGAATGGTGTCTTTGTGATTGGTGTTGGTCGAAGAAAGGAGCGTCTTGAAGGAATTCGTCAACAAGCATGGCTCGTCCAAGACCGATCATCGCGTCTTCGACATCAATGATCTCGAGAAGGTAAGCCAAAAAAGAGATTGTACATGGGCAGGGCTGATGAAGTATGGTAGGTACCAAGTTTCACAAGCGAGGTCTTCAAGGCTCATCCAGACATCGATTTCGTCTTCGTAAACGCCGGAATTCAGCGCGCTCTCGACTTCACCAAACCAGAGAGTGTGGATCTTGATACCTTCGATCTGGAGCTGAAAACAAATTACACAGCACCAGTCTACTTGAGCAAGGCGATACTACCATACCTGACAGCTCAGTCACGACCGACAGCATTGGCCTTCACTACGACTCAGCTTGCAATCATTACTCTTCACAGCAGACCCAACTATGGAGCCTCCAAAGCCGCTCTTCACCATTTCGTGCTGGCACTCAGGCAGCAAGTGAAGAAAGCAGGCCAGAGTGTCAACATTCTTGAAGTGTATCCGTAAGTACGAGTCGAGAATACCTGAATATTCGTCAGCTAACCACTTCTGTAGGCCTGCGACGCAGACTGAGCTTCATGACTCTAAACACCAGCCAGATCTCAAAAATGGTGGCCAGATCGGCATGCCACTGAATGAGTTCAACGATCAACTTTGGCGAGGCCTTCAAGCGGGACACGAGGAGATTGCCGTAGGAACTGCAAAGGACATCTACGACAAGGTCGAGCCCATCCGGCAGGAAGAAGACAAGAAGTTCAACGATGTGATGGACGAGGCATTGAAGAACTTCTTGGCGTAGATGCCTGATCAAAAGTAATTGACATCAACGACGAGGAGCAATATTCTGTGACCCAGGCCACTCGCCCATTCATGCCCATTACTCCGGCTCTCTCCAGAACCTCACGTGTCCATTCCATCATCCAACCAAAGCATAAACCCACCTCACTCGCCATCTTGCTCTTACCACATCTCCTCAATGCCTTCACATCCACCTCTTAACAAAGACACTGACCATACGCCCCATCAGGAGTAGCACCACAACAAAAAGGCCCACCACAAGGTGCAACAATTCCAAATCCACCAGTCGTAGGATCACAATATAGACTTATTTCATGATAAGGGCCGCAAATGAATCTATTCGAACGAGCGTTAGCGAGCATCACCTCAAATCCTTCCTCTACATCACATCCTCATCTCCTCCTTCTGCTTCGCTTCGCTCGCTCACTACTTACCCTTCCCCTCCCACCTGCGGACAAGAGATAGGCCCCACTCCGGGAAACAATCCATAATTCGGGAAAGGTGCAGCACAGAATGGGTCACTGAAAGGGTCGCATGCGAGAGGTTGGCGACAGAGTTCTTTCCATGGAGGACAGGATATACGAGGAGAGCGGCCGCCGGAAGACGTGCAGCAGAAGGGGTTTGCGGGACCGCAGGAGAAGGTTGCACATTGGGCCCATGCGGATGCGATGAAGAGGGTCAAGATGGTGAGAAGATGCATTGTTGCTGCTTTTAGTAGGGTGATGGAATTGAACGAGTGGATAGGCTGTGATGGGCCTGCGATGGAGGAAAGACTGGTGGGAGGAAGGAGAGGAAGATGAAGAGACTTACTTTCACTCACCGCGTGTTTTCAAATGAGTCTGGCCGTATTGAGTGTGTGAGGGTCATTCGTGCTTGTGTGGACCTATGGTGATAGTAGGATTACAATTGGGTTTGATGATGTATGGCTGGTGCTCTGTCTGGATCTGTCGGGTTCGTTGCCCGAGCTCAATTGTATCGGCCCTGGTCCTTGCAAACGACCACGAACGACAAATCTTTAGAGTTCCTACAGGAATATGCGGCCGCTATGCAGTAAACAATGCCCTTTCATAACGCTCGTACACACCTTCCACGGCGCGAGGTTCTCATTCAGCGCCTCAGATCTCGAAGTGATATCGAGCCGCTCAAGGGCCGACGTCGAACTTCATGCGAATGCCCATAGCCGCCAGTTCCACATCAAGATACTTCAACACACCCGGCACAGCAACAATCGTGACATCATCACCACCATACCACTTATCGCCTTTATGATCTTCCCAGCACTCACTCTTCGGATCAGAGGAAAGAGCTCTTCTCGAACATCTCCTACATCTGACACGTCCGCCTTCTCTTCTTCGAGTGTACTGACCTGAGCTCGGCTGAACTGACAGGAAGCTGCCGCATGCCTTGCAAACACTGGCCTTTGTATAATCGGAGCAGTTCATGAGACGGTCTTGCAGCAAGAAGGATGTGCCGTGAGCAATAAGAGCATCACGTTCCATCTCACCGACACGAATACCACCTCCCTTGGCTCTTCCTTTGATCGGCTGTCCTGTGAGAGGTGTGACGGGGCCCGTTGTTCTGACCTGGAACTTGTCATTCACCATGTGCCTCAGACGCTGGTAGTAGACAACACCGATATAAATGTCTGCTGCGAGCTCTTCGCCTGTGATGCCGGAATACATTGGTTCGTTGCCGTAGTAGTTGTAGCCAGCACGCTTGAGCTGGTGACCAAAGTACTCGACCGCTGTCTCGCCTTCCTTGTCCTTGAATATGAAAGGAGTTGAGTCCTGCGCCAGGCCGTGCAATGCACCAGACTTTCCTGCCAACGATTCGACAAACATGCCAATAGTCATTCGGGATGGGAAAGCGTGAGGGTTGATAATGACATCCGGCTGCATGCCGCTTTCCGTGAATGGCATGTCGATTGTAGGCCATTTTTGCGACATGACACCTTTCTGTCCGTGTCGCGACGAGAACTTGTCACCGATGACTGGCGATCGAGGTATCCGGAAGCGCATACTGATGGCCTGGCAAGGTTCATTGCTGCCGCTTTCGTTGCCGATCAATTTGATTTCCTCCACGTATGCTTCCTCTGCCTCTTTGTATTTCTGGATGTGAGTAACACCGTCCTTGTTCTCGTACTCTCCAGTCAGCGGGTTCTTGACGACAGTGTGAAAGGCAGCAATGGCATCACCCTCCTTCACCTTGACACCAACGTGTGCGAAACCATCATCGTCAAGAGTGTTCCGCCATTGCGCCTTGATAATACCAGTAGGCGAAAAGCCGAACATATGCGTGACGACTGTGCTTCGACCTCGTGCTGCCTTATTTTCCTGGGCAAGGTCGATCTTCTTTGCCTTGTAGATTGTGCCGTATCCGAAACCTCTCTCGTGTGCAGATTTGTTCATGATCATAGCGTCGTCCATGTCGTATCCAGTGTATGAGATCACAGCGACGACTGCGTTGGTGCCGTTTGGGAAGTTGTCGAGACCATATTCGTTGTGCTTTGGCGTTCGGACAACTGGTGTTTGACCAGTTTGCAGTCGGTATGATTTGTTGTCCGTTCTGTACTTCAGTGCCGTTCCCGGTGTACCCATCGTCTGCTTACCCATCTGGCATTGATACCTAAGAGCGAACAGTCAGCAAATGTCTTGTGGGAAAATCGGGCACTTCCCTGAACGTACATATTTCTTGGCGACTGATTGAAGTTCGAGAACGGTGTCTGATTGGCAACGATTGAAAGGATGTTCGTCACATCATATTCGACATGCGTCGTATCTCCAGACGATATTTCTGGCTCCGTGCATGCGATCGACATGTATGGCTGCTCGAAAGGACCAACGAAGTCCTCTTTCTCAAGCGGTAGGTATTTCACCGGTCGGAGCATTCGTGCAGCTTGCGAGAACATGTATACTCCCGGGTACTGACCGCCGTTCGAAATTGGTACGTAGCCAATCTCGAGCTCTTTCGGCACATTGTACGTGCCTTCGACCTTCCAGTATCGCAAGGTATCTGCAATCGTCTTGGCTTGCTTCGGCGAGCAATAGCCAAGCACGCGACCGTCCAGCTGCACCACCACGCTGTCGTTCAGTGTTGGCTCGGAAGTGCTTGAGACGCCGATCTGAGCTACAAGAGCAGGCACATGGGAGGCATCTGTGCTTGATGTCTCGACCTTGCACTTGTGCGCCAAATGATTCAGAAGACCACATGGAGATCCATCGGGAGTGTGCACTGGACACAGAAATCCCCAGCTTTCCGGCAACAGCTTACGGACTGTGGTGGTTTTGAGCTGGGCGAAGAAACTCCCTCTATGCACCATTCGGAAGTGACTGATGAAGCGGTAGAAATTGATCTTCTCAGCAACGACCGTGAATCCAGATACCTGCTGTAGATCAAGTCCGGAAGGGCTTACCAAGTTACCAGTAGCCATGAAGTAATCTAGTCCTTGCCCGATATTTTCGTTCGTTTTTCGTATCACTTTCGGTGCAAAGTCACGCTCAAATTCAGCACTTGTGAAAGTAGGCCAATTATTTGTACGCCCATACTCTCGCGCTTGAGCACCGATCGAGTTGAGCCACTCTTCGATACGCTCCTTGACAATCATGCCGTATAGTGCACCCGGGAGGAGAATTTCTTGGTTTTGCACAGCATCAGGATTATCGACTGCGCATTCGCCTTCGACGAGCGCATAGAGCTTCCTGATCATGAACAACAACATCCTGGCCTTATCGGAGTCCTGTGCATCAGTCACTTCGGAGCAGCCTAAGTGCGGCAACACGATCTTGCGTAGCAGCTCCGTCCCGCACGCTTCATCTGTCGCGTCGTCAGGCATTCCAAGCACAATTCGAAACTTTGATCCCAGGTATGCTCGCGTCTTCGCTTTACTGTGTATGTTATACGCCTTGTACGTCCGAAGAAGGAGCTCCACACGATCGGAAACGAATTGCTTGCTTTCGAGATCCTTTCCACCTGCTGGTCCAACAAGTCCTTCGAAAATTTGTCGATCGTTCGTCTCGGTAAGGGCTTTGAGGATCATGAGCACCGGCACAAGATATTCATTTTTCCGCCATGAAAATCTGAACGTCACGTTGCCGTCGCTGAGATAGTGCAGCACGTTCGTCTGAGAAGTCTGGTCTGGTCGTACTGATCGGATTTGAACACCATATTTCGTGTATGCTGCACCTCGATTCACGAATGATGGTCGTTCAATCGCCATAGGAAAGTTCCTTCGATTCACGATCAGCATTCGTATGAGCTTTTCCACGCCGTTGATGATAAAGTATCCTCCCAGCTCGTCGGACTCTTCTCTTCGATTGACCAGCTCTTTTGGTGATAGTCCCTCCAGGTGGCATCTATTCGACCGCAACATGATCGGCAATTCGCCAAAGTCGCGCACTGTCTCCTTCCATGCTCCATCGTTGACTCTGTACTCTAATCGACCACGAAATCTTCCACGATAGCTTTTGTGCGATTCTCGTCGCTCTACAGGCAGAATCTCTCTTTTTGTCGTCTCCACCTTGTTCGAGGACGGCAAATGACTTCTTTCCAAAAAGACATCCTTCACTCGCACCTGCAGTCTGTTCCGTCTCACACCTGCCTCCAAACCATTCCCGTCAAGAAAGGTCTTGGTTCCGATGTCTTTTAAGCCGTGCACTAGTTGTCCATTGTCGGCGAATATGGCGTTGAAGGAGTCGACATGAGGCTTGATCGCAGCTTGCAATTGAGGATATGCGCTCTTCTTCGGCGGGTTTCGAAAAAGAGCTTCTCTTTTGAGAGTGTCGTATTCTGTCGACCAGGTGTCGCCTCGAGCTCGCTTCGCAGGTGGTGGCATCTTGGCAGCAATATACGGTGGTTTCGAAGGCTATCCGTCCAGGTGAGCTAGCGACAATGCTCACATCGCCTTGACATACAAACTGCAGAATTGCATCGCATACATTCAAAAGCTCGGTTCGCTCTTTCCCAGAAATTTTGGAGCTAGACGCTAGCGCCGGGTGGACGACAAGGATCAGCCTACCTGTTTCGCTAATCAAAGTTTGATGGCCGTTCTTTGTTCGACCTACTTTTTGGCCCTCCTTCTCCTCGGTGCCTCCCACTCCAAATGTACATGTAATGTCTCTGCTTTTGATGACTACGCTATGCAACACCGCGCGGGATGGGAGCAGCAATCTTTGCCATTTGTTAGCGCATAGGCTGATGTAATGCGAATTCTGGACGATCATCCGCCCACTTCGCAGCTCGCAGGTCTCGCTAGCAGACCGGCCGGCTAGCAGCTTGAAGTTGCAGCAGCTCTGCACCTCAGATTCCCGTTGCACTGCAGTGTGCAGGGCCCTTCAGCAGCACCCTTCTGCGCAGCCAGGCATCTCCCGCTCGGCGCCACGCGCGACAGCATCAGCCAGCCAGCATCTGAGACATTCACTTCATCACAGATCGAGCTTTGGAAATTCGTTGTTGACAATACCCTACTACTACTGCTGCTCTACAAACCACACCACCCACCACAGCCCGACTTTGACTTCCCGACCCGCCCTAGCAAACTACGGCGAGAGCGGGGCTATCCGCAGAAAACCTCTCATCCACTCAGATCAGGGATTCCCTTGCGACCCGACTCCTCTGCGCCTGAGCCTCATTGCTCCTATCCAGATCGCTACTGGCCGTCACAAATCACCGGATCTAAGGAGCGCCAGCATTCAACAAGCACCGCGCCAGCCAGAAGCATGGTCGGCATCTTCAAGCGCATCTATGATTGGCTCCTCAGCCTGTTCTGGTATGCCTTCACCACCGTCTGCTCGCGACATTCAAGTGCGAAGTCTGCTATAATGTTGGCGCCTTGGGGCCTGATGGCGCACATGCTTCACCGCTCCCGGTCGTCATACCGACAAGCAGACTGTCGCCTTCGCCGATGAGAGCTGTCGAACATGCTAATTGACTCCGCACTAGGGCGACCGAGATGGACATCACCATGATCGGTCTCCAGAACGCCGGCAAAACTTCATTGCTGAGAGTCCTGGCGGTGAGTCCTCAATGCGACTGTGTTTCGGATGCTTCGTCGATGGCTGACCTTGTGGTACAGGGCGGCGAGTTCACGATCGAGTAGGTGCATTTGTGCGACCGGCAGGGATCTAGCCGAGATCCAGTATGTCGATGAGCGTCGTCTTGGAACTAATGCTGTACCACAGCTCGATACCGACAGTGGGCTTCAACATGAAGCGAGTACAGAAAGGCCATGTGACCTTGAAGTGGTATGTGGTTGTCTTGATCAGTGTTGTGTATTCGGACCGGCAGAGGTGCAAGTGGGTATCGCGTTCGAACTGCTGATAGTGCTGCAGCTGGGATCTGGGTGGCCAACCTCGGTTTCGATCAATGTGGGAGCGGTACTGTCGAGGAGTGAATGCGATCGTGTAAGGCTTATCGTTGAGGCTGGGTGTCGGAGTTGGCTAATGTGAGCAACCAGATTCATCGTAGACTCTGCCGACAAGGAGGCATTACCGGTCGCTAAAGAAGAACTCCACATCCTCTTGGAGAAGCCAGCCATGGAAGGCATCCCCCTTTTGGTCCTTGGTAACAAGTCTGATCTTGCCAACCATGCATCAGTCGACGAGTTGATCGATGCGCTCAACCTAAAGTCAGTGACACACCGCGAAGTGAGCTGCTACGGAATCAGCGCCAAAGAAGAGACCAACCTTGATGCGGTCCTGCAATGGCTCATTGCCCGAGCCAAGAACTAATCTCCAACCAAAATTTACACACTCTTTACGTCTGTCCACGATACGTTACGGCCGCCAAATCATCTATACGAAGCTTCCACGAGGATCATGGGCCTACGACGAGAATGAGCAACAAGATCTGGCACGTCAGTTCGGTTCTTCCCTAGCGTTGTTTTCTGGGCATAGAAGGGACACAGGAATGCGGCGCATAGCTGCACGCCAGCAATGGCTTTCTTTACCGGGGGAAGAAAAATGATCATATGGTATTTCCTTGTGTGCGCGTGTGTGTTGAAAGAGACACTGCCCTTCGTCACGACATTATCCGGCCTTGGCATTGTTCCAAGCAGGGAGAGGGACCGCATCGTTGTAGCAGCAGCAGCAGCATTTGATTGTTGAGCGAAGCGGCAAAGTCATTTTTATTTTGTGTGAAGGCGTCCTGCTTCAATGAAGATCATGTGACGAAAGACATGAATGAGACGGCGGTATATTATGATATCCATGGACCGTAGCATGAGGTACGCGATATTGTCGATCTTGTTTGCATTGCTCGGTGCTCTTTCTCTCTCTGTTTAGCCGTGCGGTAGTAATGGTCGTAGGTTCTTTCGTTGCTGTTTAGCCGGGATGCGACTCTTCTGTGCGACACGTGCGTGTAGGTACCCCTGGCAGATAGACGAAGTAGCTTGCCATTTTCGAAGCGCAGGCCAAAAGAGCTGGAAAAGAAAGCCGCAGGAGATTGTGAGACGAGTAAGAAATTGATGAGACAAAAATTACCAGAAGAAAGATCGTCCCTTTTTGCGAAAAAGAGAGAAATACCTTCTCTCCTAGCCTGGACTGCCAGCGCATCGCGCATAACAAATGCATGTCTGTCGTGCAGCGGGAGCTAGAACCGAAAAAGTAGGGCGAACTTCGTGTCTGCTCCGTCATGCCGATGGGCCGATATTGTGGCTGACCTTCTATCACGTGGGACGCTCTTGCCAATATTTGTGCCGAGAAAGGGGCTTTCGCTTCCTCACAACTGCAACACAACGATAGGGTGAGAAATTCGTCTCCGATATGTGCAGGATCATGTCACATTGTTTGAAGGAGCCCGCGAACTGGAATTTCCCCCGGGGCGTCCTGGAGAAAATACCGTTGTTCAGCTTCACGCTCTGGCAAGACTCACGTTGCGATGAACACACGCCAAAAGCTCGAGTCACGGCGATGAGAACGGCTTGGAACCGACGAAAGAGCTGAGCGTTCCGACATACGGCAATTCCCTAGGCCATTGTACATTGTGGGCATATTGAATGCGCTACTACGCCTTTGCAGACATACAGAACGTTGGTCGAGTCTTGCACCTTCCATCTCGAAGCTATCGCCTGCTCTGACAGCCAAACCAGGGTTTTAATTCACCATAGCACGAACTGACAGGATTCACGACGCTGGCGGCCTTTCTCGTGCAGCATTCAACTTCTGTGCTATCGGCAGAGATATCTTCACACTGCCAATTCCCGAGTCCTGCTCATTTCTGATAACCTGGGACGCCGTTACTCCTCATCGATACTTACAATGTCCACAATATCCACAGCTCGCTGTGCATGCTGTGAAATCCTGTTCAGAGTCATCATCAGATTCCGCCTCTGCTCCACTTCTAGCATCCGAGTGGATTGCCTCCTCAGACGCTTGGTCGTCGGGTTCTGCCATGTCGCCTGTTTCACCAGCCCACAGGCTCTTGAGGTCGTCTGGTAAAGCGTGAGAGAAGATACCACCCACTTGGCGAAGCTCCAGTACGCCTGGGCCTCCAGAGCATACCTCAAATCTCTTCTCTGGCCATTGTCTAGCATATGCGACGACCTTCGCTATCGCAGCCGAGAAAACCTTCAATTCTGTGGTATGCTCGACCTGGAATCTGGCAACCTCCGCACGGATATTGTGTACTCCGACATCGTGGAATACGCCGAGTTCGTGGTAAGCCAGAACAAAGTTAGGAATCTGTCTAAGCCAGAGCCTGTCGACTTCAGCATTTAGAACATCGTTCAAAGTCAAGTTCCTCCGAGCGGATCGTGTCTTCAGGTCGAAAATTGCCTCCTGCGGCACAATGTGTCCGCCCGATATCATGCTCAGGCCGCCAAGGTGAGGCAAAATTGTACCGCTTGACGGTTTGCTACTGTCTCTCGCCAGATCTGGCAAGTAGCCATCCACTTCATACCGGACTATGCACCGAAACCCGGCCAAGTCGTACTCGATGAGCCTCTGATGAGATTCAGAGTCAGCTACGCATGCAGCAAGTCTGGTGTAGGCTTCCGGGAAGGTGTGCCCGTAGCCTCTGACATCCATGATCTTTTCATCCGGGGCATTCTCTCGTCGACTCAAGAAGACCGTCTCGCCAACCAGTTCTGCCACGAATCTGAAGGCTTTGTCGCTTTTGCGCGCAAAGCGCAGCAAGTTACCCAGCGTGCTCCCGCACGCGAAGATGTCGACCTCATTAGTTGCAAGGCTGGGTTCTTGAGCAAGAACAGCTCGCACCGCGGGCTCGGCAGTGTGCTCTGGGTATCGGGCGGCATTGATATCACGAAAGTACTCATCAGCGTCCTCCTGCAACCTCTTGGGTCCCTCCGGTGGATGCCATTCAGGTGGCGTGCCTTGATAAAAGGTCAGTTCTCGCACCACTTCTCTTCTCTAATCTGCCGATGAGGTACGAACCTGGAACGACCACCAAGGGTTTACCGCTTTTCAGCCAATTGTAGGAAGCAACGTAACGACAATTCGTGATCTTTGGTGTCTCGGTTGTGCCATAAGGTCCATTTTCAAGCGACTCGTGTGTGACAGCTTCTAGCAAGTTACCGAAGGGAGGAGATGGCGCCGACGACATTATCTGCCTTGAGGGCCGATCCTGCGACGCTTTCCCACCGCGCCAGGAACCTCGACCTCGTCCACGCGTTGCTGTACCTCTGTAGTCCCTCTGCATGTCGCGCCGCGTGTAGCTCATCAAACAGAAATTGTCGAATGGCTATGAAGCTTATAAGCGACCAAAACTGAGAGTTTGTTGCACATTGGATCAATGGCGGGTGAAATTGTTCTGGTTCGAAAGCTTGCTCCCACTGCATGGAGCCTCCTGGAATTGTGCATGAGACAGGTCCCTTGCGTAGAACTCGGTGGAACATGCAGGCGGACACCTGCAGGTCTTTATCTCAAGACAGCTCACCGCTGACAACAAACGCGCTAAATTGCCGTACGGCTTCAACCTGGACAAAGCTCGCCGTTCGGAACCTTGCGAAAGTATTTTGTATCATACGCATCACAATCTTCCCTCCATCTGTGGTACACCTCTGAGAGGCAGCACAGTAGCCAACATGGCAGAAAGTTCACGAGCAACTGCCACAGACTCCCGCAGCGAACGCTACGCGAAACTGCTTCATGCCTTCCTTACTGGCTTAAGGCCTGTCAACGATAGCAGAGATGTGCGGCAGCTGTTACAAGCGCTCTGCAGCATTGAGGATAGAGCTGCCTGCATTGAGAAATTAGGATGCAGCAAGTCAGGCCTCGATGTCCTCCGAAGAGGTTTACGTTTCGACATCACGATTGCATTCGTCAACGGGCCCCTCACAGACCTGCTGACATACCTTACCGCAGCTGAAGTAAAGCGTCTGGCAAATGCGGACTTCTTGAGGCGGGTTTTGTTGCAGATAGTGTCACCACCAGCTCTATGGGATGCATTTGTTCAAGCATACCAAGATGGGCAGCTATCCGAAGTAGCAACTTTGCGTTTCGCATGGCTGCTCTTAGAGCTA
The DNA here is from genome assembly GCA_000504365.2 of Pseudocercospora pini-densiflorae CBS 125139. Taxonomy (NCBI): domain Eukaryota; kingdom Fungi; phylum Ascomycota; class Dothideomycetes; order Mycosphaerellales; family Mycosphaerellaceae; genus Pseudocercospora; species Pseudocercospora pini-densiflorae. The sequence continues at coordinate 33,654 of KZ107820.1, read as the reverse complement.
CTCACCTGGACTGGCGACTGTCCCATCGATGTCAGTGCCATCTCTCACACTATCTCAAGCAAGAGAGCTTTCATAGATGCAGATGATGCTGATCTCCGCACAATCGGCTATCGTATTCAGCACATCATCCAAGTCAAGGCTTCTGGTCGGAAGGAAAACGCCGCTGGGCCTGGAGGTCGTCACGACAATGATTTCGAAGACTTCCGCAAGATTGCCATCTACCCGACTGAAGATGAGCTCACCAGCAGAGAGCTTCCTTTCTACCAGACTGCGAACGCTCTAGCTCAAATAGATCCCGAAGAGCGAGCCGGACACCATTTAGACAACCAGTTCAGACTGCTCAGAGAAGACTTCTTGGCAGAGCTGCGTGACGATCTTAACATCGCCGCCGGTAGGAAGAAGCCCCATGGCAATCGTGTCCGCACACGCTTGCAACGTCTGCGCTTCAATAAGGTCCATTGTACCATGGGGCGAAGCAGATCGCCAGCTACTCTAGCCGTCACAGTTGGCAAAGGCTTAGGTCAACTCACATCTGCAACTGACCGCAAGGCTTTTCTACGAGCAAATCCAAACTTCTTGAAGCACCAGTCGTTTGGATACTTTGTGGACAACGGCAAAGTCATCGCGTTTGGCTCAGTCGTGCGCAATGAAGAACTTCTTACTCGCGAACCACCACTAGTCACGATCAGAACTCCCGGCAACGGAGACCTGAACAAGGTGATCCTTGCGTTGGCGATGTCTTCTACAGTCGAGTTCGCTCGTATAGAGACTGCAGTATTTGCCTACGAGCCTGTTCTCCGCGGCCTGCAGTCGAAGATGGAACTACCTTTGGCGGAGCAGCTTCTTGCTCGACATGGAGAGGATACAGATCTGGCTGCTCAATATGAAGACTTTGATGAGTACAATATTACTCGGGTGCTCGAACAGATTGAGGCCTCACCAGAGCAAGACTTACGGTCAATACTCCAGCTGTCCAAGTCAGCCAAACTGGATGCTTCACAATCTCAATCACTCCTTGCAGGTCTGCGGCAAAGCGTTTCGCTTATCCAAGGGCCACCGGGCACCGGCAAGTCGTTCATTGGAGCTCTTCTTGCGAAAGCGCTCTACGACAATACTAGCGAGAACATCTTGGTGATTTGTTACACCAACCATGCCCTAGACCAGTTTTTGGCGGACTTGCTTGACATCGGCATCCCGTCGAAAGCCATGGTTCGACTTGGATCGAAGTCGACCGCGAGAACGAAACATCTCAGTCTTCGTGACCAAGCACCTCCCAACTCGCGCACACAAGAAAACTGGAGCAATATCAAGCGACTTCATGGAGAGGTTGACCAGCAAGAGTCAGCTCTGGATTCGTCTACAGAGGTGCTCACCAGTCTCAGTGTCTCTGGCGATGAACTCCTAGAACATCTCGAATTTTCGGAGGACGACTACGACTACTTTGAGGCTTTCCAAGTTCCCAGCGAAGAAGAAGGATTTGCCAGAGTTGGCAAGCGCAACAAGGTGGTTGACAGATTCTACTTGCTCAACCGGTGGAGAAATGGTCAAGATCCTGGTGTCTTCGCAAAGCGGGTTTCACCTTGGCACATCGAAATTTGGAGCATGGAACCTGCTGCACGTTCTCGAAAACTTCGCGAGTGGAGCGTAGCCATCTTCTCCGAAGCTGTCTCCTCTGTTTGCGCCAAGGTCAAGCTTTACGACGAAAGCCAGGCCTTGCTGCAAGCAGCTCAGTCGCAGAAGGACAACGTTGTCATTCAAGGCAAGCGCATTGTGGCTTGTACCACCACAGCTGCGGCCCTTTACACCAGTCAGCTTCAAAGCGCAGCGCCTGGAATTATTCTCGTTGAAGAAGCCGGAGAAATTCTCGAGAGCCACGTTCTTACCGCAATGACACCTAGCACAAAGCAACTGATTTTGATAGGTGATCACCAGCAGCTTCGGCCTAAAGTGAACAACTACAGTTTGACCGTCGAGAAAGGTGATGGGTACGATCTTAATCGCTCGCTATTCGAACGCCTGGTCCTCTCCAACTATCCGCACACGACATTGAAGCAGCAACATCGCATGTGCCCGGAAATCTCAGACCTGGTGCGCCACCTCACATATCCGCAACTTGTTGATGCTCCCAGTACGAGGAAACGCGATGCTCTGCGTGGGCTCCTCAAGCGTGTAGTGTTCATCAAGCACGAAAAACAAGAGCTTAACACCCAGGTTGTTGACCGCCGTGATCAGGGCGCAGCGACTAGCAAGCAGAACTTGTACGAGGTGGAGCTGACAAAGAAAGTCGTGCGTTACATGGCGCAGCAAGGCTACGGCACAGCAGATCAAGTTGTCTTAACGCCATATCTCGGGCAGCTTGGACTGCTCCGTCGAGAGCTTGCTAAGGACAACGATCCGATTCTAAACGACATGGACTCTTTTGACCTCGTCCGATCTGGACTGTTATCGGCGGCAAGCGCTTCGCAAACCAAGCGTCCGCTACATCTCTCGACCATCGACAACTACCAGGGCGAGGAGCGTGATGTGGTTGTCGTTTCACTTACTCGAAGCAACCCGAATGGCGACATCGGCTTCATGGTTTCTCCAGAGCGGCTCAATGTCCTCCTATCCCGTGCACGCAAAGCACTGATCATAATTGGCAACCCTGCAACATTCATGGCGAGCCGGAAGGGAGGCGAGCTATGGACGAAGCTTTTTGACAAGCTCGCCGAGAATGACTGCATCCTTGATGGCCTCCCGGTCAGATGCGAGCAACATCCAGACACGCAGATGCTACTCGAAACACCCGACGACTTTGATCAACTCTGCCCAGACGGAGGTTGCTCAGCGCCCTGTGGAGTGATGCTAAGCTGTGGTCTGCATCAGTGCACGCAGAAATGCCATCGGCAAGCTGATCACACGAAGATGAGATGTAGCCACATCGTACGCGAACAGTGCCCACAAGGTCATAAGCTTACGAGGACATGCTCGGACGGGCACCCACCCTCCTGCCACATCTGTGATGCTGAAGCCGCCGCCAAAGCTGCTCAGCAAAAGCGCGATCTTGAACTAGCTGCGCAACGTGAAGCCAATCAGCGCGCGTATGCCGCCCAATTGGCCATGATCCAAGATGAGATTGATCGCGTTCGCCAAATCGCCAAAGATGAGCGTGAACGTGAAGAGCAGAATTCTACCCTGCAACAGCGCTACAAGGACCTTGAGAACGCTAAAGCTCTCGCAGCCCGACGAGACGAAGCGAAACAGCAGGCAGCACGCAATCAAGCTAAAGCCGGTGCCAACGAGCCGTCGGCCATTATGCCTCCTTCAAAGGCAGATTCCATTTTAGAGGAGAGCTCGGAGGCTCGCCAAGAGTGGGCGCGCCAGAAAGCCATCGAAGGCGCAAGCAATTCAGCATTGGACAGCCTAATGGACATGATCGGATTGGAAGAGGTCAAAGAACAATTCCTCGAGATCAAGTCCAAGATAGATCTCTCGGTACGGCAAGGGCTGTCTATCGAGAAGGAACGCTTCGGTGCGGCGCTTTTAGGCAACCCTGGCACTGGGAAGACAACCATTGCACGCATCTACGCAAAGTTCCTCTGCCTCGTCGGCGCGCTTCCCGGAGACGACTTCGTGGAAAGCACTGGTGCTAAGATGGCCAGTGAAGGTGTTCAAGGATGTAAGAAGATGCTCGACGATCTTCTCAATAAGGGAGGTGGTGCCTTTTTCATCGACGAGGCTTATCAGCTGGCATCGGGTGCGAGCTTTGGCGGCGGCGCAGTGTTGGACTGGTTGCTCCCAGAGGTTGAGAACTTGACTGGGAAAGTGGTCTTCATCCTTGCGGGCTACAACAAGCAGATGGAGAAGTTCTTCCAGCACAATCCAGGCTTGCCCAGCCGCTTTCCGCGGACCCTGCAATTTGCAGACTACGAAGACGACGAACTGCTCAAGATCATGAATTACAATCTCAGGAAGCGATATGATGGACGCATGAAGCTCGAGGACGGATCAGATGGGCTCTACGCTCGCATCGTAGCTCGAAGAATTGGACGAGGCCGCGGCAAGGAAGGCTTTGGCAATGCTCGCGAGGTCGAAAACACTGTCGCCAAGGTAGGCTCGCGACAAGCGAAGCGTCTTCGGAGACAACGAGCATCTCTTAAGAAGGGTGATGCACTGCCAGACGACATGCTCTTCACCAAAGAAGATTTGATTGGTCCTGAGCCATCAAATGCACTGTCTGGTAACAAGGCCTGGAACAAGCTACTTCAGCTCACCGGCCTCAAGATGGTTAAAGACTCGGTGCAAGCTTTGCTTGACAGCATACAGTACAATTACCAGCGAGAGCTAGCTGAAGAGCCACTGGTCGAATTCAGTCTTAACAAGGTCTTCATTGGCAATCCAGGCACCGGCAAGACAACTGTGGCAAAGCTGTATGGACAAATCTTGGCTGATATTGGCATGCTTTCGAGCGGTGAAGGTAGGACCGGGTTCCTCATCTCCTGTTTTTCTTTGCTAACATACAAGCAGTTGTATTGAAGAAGCCAGCCGACTTCATCGGATCAGTGCTTGGCGCGTCTGAAGCAAACACGAAAGGCATACTGGATGCCGCTGTCGGGAAAGTGCTTGTCATTGATGAGGCATACGGCTTGTATGGTGGAGGTAGCTCCGGCGACCCCTACAGAACTGCTGTCATTGATACGATCGTTGCTGAGGTGCAAAGCGTTCCTGGCGACGATCGATGCGTGCTTCTACTGGGATACAAAGAGCAGATGGAGGAGATGATGCAAAACGTCAATCCCGGTCTCGCTCGTCGCTTTCCAGTTGACTCTGGCTTCGTCTTCGAAGACTTTGACGACGAAGACATGAGCTACATCTTTGATGCGAAAGTCAAGGCGAAGGCGTTCACAGTGACCGAGCGAGCGCGAGAAGCCGCGCTTGAAGTACTGAAGCGTGCTCGCAATCGACCACACTTCGGTAATGCAGGCGAGATTGACAATCTACTGAACAGTGCACAGCTTCGCCAGCAGAAACGAATCGCAAAGGACAAATCTGCGGCAAAGTCCATCTTCGAAGCACAAGACTTTGACCCAGAATTTGATCGCAGCGACCGAGCTGTCACCAACATCGAAATGCTCTTCAAAGACACCGTTGGCTGCGAGGATGTTGTCGAACAGCTGAAAGGGTACCAGAACGTGGCCGCCAAAATGAAGCAACTTGGTCAGGATCCTCGCGAGCAGATTCCGTTCAGTTTCCTGTTTCGAGGACCTCCTGGCACCGGCAAAACGACCACTGCGCAACGGATGGGCAAGGTCTACTACGATATGGGATTTCTCGCATCCGTGGAAGTGGTCAACTGCTCGGCGTCAGACTTAGTTGGCCAGTACGTCGGTCAGACAGGGCCTAAGACACGGAAACTACTCGAATCTGCCTTGGGAAAAGTCTTGTTTATCGACGAGGCATATCGACTTGCAGGCGGCCATTACGCACAAGAGGCCATGGACGAGCTCGTTGACTGCATGACGAAAGACGCCTACTTTCAGAAGTTGATCATCATTCTTGCCGGTTACGATGCAGACATCAATCGTCTAATGTCGATGAATCCAGGTCTGACTTCGCGGTTTCCTGAGGCTGTGGTGTTCACGCCGCTTAAGCCGCATGACTGCCTCGCTCTACTGACCAAGGCCTTGACCAAGAAGAAAGGCCTCGATGTGTCCGTGCTTACAGAAATTCAGCCACAATTCCGAGACGAGGTAAGGACAAGCCTCGAACAGAATTCTGTACGTGCTGACGCCTTTACAGATCGTAACACGATTCGACATCCTGGCATCGCTTGCCAATTTCGCCAATGCTCGTGACGTTCAAACACTTTCCAAGACTGTCTATGGCACCATCTTGAAGAGCTCTGACCCAAGCTCGAAAGCTATGGCTGTGTTACCGGATCAAATTCGAAAGGCGATGGACGACATGATCGAAGAGCGGTCGCAACGAGAACACGATTCCGCTGCCAAGGCTGGCGCTGTAAGCGCAGCAGGCTTTTCTGCTGTCCCAGAGCCGCAACAGCAGCCGCAAGCCCCTGGTTCCAGATCTCAAACATCAGTACAGACGCGATCGCAGACCAAGCGTGCTCAGCAACATGAAATGCAATCCGATCAGAAGCGTACGAAGCCAGAAGATCCGCCGAGCAATCTTCACGAGGGCTCAGATAACCCTCCGCATCTCCCCCCAGCTCTGGGCCGGCGCGACGTCGGTGTCAGTGACGAAGTCTGGAACCAATTGCAACTTGATCGATTGAAAGCCGAGCAGGAGGCTGCTGAGCTTCAGCGACTGCAGGAGGAGGAGCGCAAACTCCGACAATGGCTGAAAGCTTGTGCCGATAGGAAGCGGCAAGACGAGTTGGAAGAGCTGGAGAGGAAGAGAAAAGAGGCCGAGGAGAGAGAGCGGAGGAGGAAGAAGGCGCAGGAAGCATTGGCAAGATCAGGGAGATGTCCTGTTGGGTATGCATGGATCAAGCAGAGTGGTGGCTATCGGTGCGCAGGCGGGTCGCATTGGCTTGAGGATTCGCAGGTCGATGCCATGATGTAGGAGATGGACAGACTCTTCTGCATGAGAATTGACATTTCGCTTTTCTCTGCGTATGGATGAACGAGTGAAATCCTGCTATTGTAGCTGTAGATCAACATCCCTGCACTTTGTATCTGGGGTTATGCCGACGGGCCGACTATTGACGAAATAGGGAAAGACTGCTCAGCCACCAGGATTGCCGAACAGCAGAGAACAGCTCTCGCGAGACCGCGTCGTCATCTATAGAAGAAGAACTGTGTGAATCTCCGCCTCTACCACCTGACCTAGTTCTATTCACTTCTTTGCTCTCGCAAACAAAGCAATCTTTGTGCGCGTACATCCACGATGGAGTTGACCGCCACGATCGCAAAGAGTTTGTCTAAACGACAAGAGTAAGTCCACCTTCCTTAGATCTTTCTAGTGAACCATAACAGCCGATACCAAGCTTGCCACGACTTGGTCTCTTGGCTCTGCTGCGCCTTCTTCCCTGCCATCAGGTTCCCATGCTCGCAACATACTTCAACCTCGCGACCTCGTGAACCTGGACATATCGTTCTTGTTCCTGACGCGCGGCTCTTCGCGATCATATCCATCTCACCGCCGCTGCCGCGACCTACCTACTACAAACACCTCTAGGGACCAAGCTAACAATGGCAAGATGTTATCAGTACGCCAATGGCACCGTACGATGCTACAACAGCGCATGGGATAACTGGGCACGATGGCTCGTTCTCGCCCTAATCATCGTCGCCGCATTCCTGCTCTTCTTCACCTTCAGGTAAGCACGCCTCAAATCTCCCAAAAACGCCTCATCACGCCATCTGACATGGTCCTTTTCAGCTGTATCTCCGCACGTCGACGAAGAAAGATGGGATATGCGCCATATCGAGGCACAGGCTGGGCAGCAGGTCGTCACGGACCAGTGCAATACAATCAACAACCGCATTACGGCAACCAACAGCCATACTACAATAACAGCAATAACCCTGCGCCACCCGCCTACACGCCTCCGCCGAACCAAGGATACTATGGTGGACAGAACAATTCGTACTATCAAGGCAATGATGTGGAATTGCAACAGCCGGCGAATACGTACGGAGGATATCGTGGAGAGGCGGGTGTGTATGAGCCACCAAAGGGACCACCGCCGGGACGATCTTAATCTTAAAGCGATATGCGACGTGCGCACTGAAAGGAAATCAAGAGAGCAGACTGCGCTTGTTTGGAAAGATTGCGAAATTTCGATAAGAAGTCAGCGAGCGATTGGCACATGGCTACGGTAATAGCGGGATGGCAATGGACATGCGATCAGATCTATTGCATTGCCACGATCTGTATAGGACACGAAGACTACGACCCATCACAGTATCAGAAGCATGACCGCAAAGGTTCGTTCTCTTTCAAATCTCGATTCTTGATCATTTGCTGGCAGGAGATTGCTACCGCTTTCGCAGAGCTTTCATTCTTCTGCGAGACTCTCGTGTCAGCAGCGCTTCTCAGCCTTATTCTGAAGCATTGATTCAGTGAACAGACCAAGTATTCATTCATGAGCTCGTGCCTCTACCGATGTGTCAGTACAGCTTATAAAGCATACGTCACACGCCCCACCAGAGCATGGGAGAGTCGGGGACCTACATACATGGTTCTTCTGGAACATTGACACTCTTCTCAGCAGTCAGACTGGAACAAGGCCAAATTCTAGTACCTCGGTTGTGATTACTCTATCGTCTCTCAACACACCAACTGTTCGCAATAATACCACTACACACCCGAGGACATGTCACCATCCACAATGAAAGCCATCAAGATTGTCGAAGGCCACAAGGCTGAGCTAAAAGATGTTCCGATCCCGAAGCTCAGAGATGACTATGTCCTTTGCAAAGTCAAGGCAGTTGCTCTGAACCCAACAGACTGGAAGCACATCGACAAAGTCGGCAAACCAGGCTCTACAGTTGGAGTTGATTTTGCTGGAGTTGTTGAAGAAGTCGGCCCAAAGGTCACTAAGAATTGGAAGAAAGGTGATCGAATTGCCAATTTCTGTCATGGTGGCAATGAGACGCAGCCTGAAGATGGTGAGGAACCACACGTAATTTGAGCTGATCGGCTGCTGACCATTTCCCAAGGCACACTCGGTGAATTCTGCGTCACAAAAGGCGACCACGGCCTCAAAATTCCTTCTTCCTTATCCGACGAAGAAGCCGCCACTTTATCGGCTGGTGTCATCACATGTGGTCAAGCTCTATATCAATCTCTCGGCCTCCCACTCCCTGGCCAACAGTCATACAATGGTTACGTCCTCATCTACGGAGCAAGCACAGCTTCCGGAACCCTAGCAATCCAATACGCCACCCTCTCAGGCGCAAAAGTCATAGCAATCTGTTCAGAACGAAACTTCTCCCTCGTGAAAAGTTTAGGTGCTGTCGAAGCTTTCGATTACAAAGACCCAGACTGCGCAAAGAAAGTCCGTGAATATACAAATGACTCCCTTAAACTCGTCCTCGACTGTATAGCCGAAGGTTCCTCTCCAACGATCTGCGAGAACTGCGTCTCGTCTTCGGGAGGGACGATCTCATACCTCCTCAAAGCTGAGCATCCACGGAAAGATGTTGAGAATAAACGAACGTTAGGATATACGGTTGTTGGTGAGGCATTTGAAAAGTTTGGGAATCATGTTCCTGCTAAGCCAGAGGACTTTGAATTCACGAAGAAGTTCTGGGAATTGACTCAAAAACTTGTTGAGGAGGGGAAAGTGAAACCTCATCCACATAAGTTGGGGGAGAAGGGATTGGTTGGTGTTTTTGAGGGGTTGGAGATGTTGAGGAAAGGAGAGGTTAGTGGGGAGAAATTGGTTTATAGGGTTGAGGATACGCCGGGACTGTGAGGAAGGTCGTGGATGAGGACTGGGCAGGACTGGGTTAATGAGGATTGGGCAGGACTAGGTGGATGCATGAAATGACGCTGGCATGGAAAGACGTCCGTGTGAGACAATATTGCAAATAAGAAATGCAAGACTAGTTCATCCAACGTTTGCTACATCTCTTGGGACACCATCTTGCTCTTGATATCATTACATTGTCCTCGAGACCCTCGGAAGCTTTGCTCTGATCATGCTCTCCGTCTGCGAGTACGCCATACCAAAAGGAGTACTTCATAAGAAGCTGTTCTTACCAGCAGCAGACTCCTGCTGTGCCTCATCGACCTTCTCACCAGCCTCATCCTGAGCATCTTCCGTGGTCTCCTGAACTGCTTCCGCCGGCTTCTGTTTCTGCCTGTTCTTGCCGCTGACTCCAGACCAGATGCCGCTACCAAGAGACCCTACACCTTTAGCAACCCCACCTCCGATCGAGCCAATTGAGCCGATAACGTCGCCTTTGCCCAGCTTGCCTACGCCTTCTCCGACTCCGCCTAGCATTCATTAGCTGTGTTCGAGCGAGAGGGTGGAATTGATTGTTCTTACCTGTAGCTTCAGTCACAGTCCCTCCCAGTCCAGTCGTGACGCCTTCCAAAGTCCCTCCCACTCGACCTGGAACATAGCCCACAGTACTCTTCCCTGCTCCTTCTACAGTCTTACCAAGACCAGCACCAGCTCCGCCTACCGTCTTCCCAACTCCTCCTGTCGCGCCACCGAGAGTTTTGCTGACATCGTAATTGCCAATACCTGAGGCAGTGTCTCCGATCGTCGAGCCGAGTCCAGATGTAGTACCGCTTATCGTCTTTCCAAGACTTCCAGTCGTATTGCTTACAGCATTGCCCACTGGACCTCCGATTGTGGCATTGACGCCTTTGCCAACACCGCTGAGAGTGCCGTCGACACCGTAGCCGACACCCTTGACCGTGCCTCCTACGCCTTGACCGACTCCGGAGACGGTTTTGCCGGTACCTTGATCGATCTGGTCAGTGATTGCTGGCCAAAGAAATTGAACTGTGTGTTGTTCTCACCTTTCGCAACAGCCTTCCCAACCCCAGGTAAATCCTTCCTCCCAATCGCCCCTCCAGCATTCGTCACAGTGTTGCTCAGATTGCTCACAGCATCATCTCCAGTTTTCTTGACATTTCCCACAGTATTCGTTCCAGTCTGTCCAACATTTTTCGTGGCGTCACTAACAGTCTTTGTCGCGCCGGTCCCGACCTGATTTACTTTCTTGGTGACTGGTGCTGTTCGACCACCAGAAGCTTTGTCAAGAGTGCCTGCAAAGATCAGCGTTTGCGGCTGCGGCTTTCCATCGACTTGTGAGCCACGATGGGAGGCAGTTTTCTATGAAATTGGAGTCTTGACCACTGAAGTCCATACGCATGGGTAAGTCGTTGGACGTACCTGTTGCGGCACCAAGGCCTGAGTTTACTCCATTGCCGGCTGTGTCTACGACTTTGTTTGTTGCTCCTACACCAGCGTTCGCTGTTTTCTGTACTGTGCCTGTTGCTGCGCCGGTTGCTTTCTGTGCTGTATTTGTTACGCCTCCCACTGTCTTCTCCGCTGTGTTTGGTGATGGCTTTGCGGGAGTCTTTCTAGTCTGTGGTAACACAGCTGGTGGAACTGGTTTCCGCTTTGCCGGAGTCGATGCGCCTCCCGTAGTCGATGGTGCCTTGCTAGAAGCTACGCTCGATGCTTTCGCTCCGGCAGTCGCCTGATTCGCAGTCTTCTGAGGAGTGACTCCTGGAGGCGCTGGCTTCTTGACAGATGCTGGAGACGCACTTCCCGTAGCTGGAGATTTTGCCGGAAGTTTGACGGGCGTCTTTACTGGTGTCTTTGCCGGTGTCTTCACGGGTGTAGGAGTTCCGGCATTTGCGGCAGTCTTTGGCGCAGCCGGTGTAGGTTTCTTCACAGGTGTGGATCCTACAGAGGGCTTTGCTGGAGTCGTGGCAGGCTTCTTGACGGGTGTGGACGTTGCAGGCTGTTTCGCGGGCTGAGATGGTGCTTTGACTGGTGCTGTGGTCTTTGGCAGTGCCTTTGCCGGAGTCGTTTTGGCTGGTGTCTTCTTCGGTAACTCATTGTCTACCATGCTGATCTTGTTCATACCATCTTTCGAGCATTATCAGCCTGGTTTCCTAAGCAACTCTCTGGAAGTCTAATAGTAATGGTTCGCACCGGAGAGCTACAGCTTTGGCACACCACATATCCTTTTCTGCGCACTTGAATCGCACGATCAGACAACATACTCAGGTAGTAGTAGCCCAAAGCTGCAGCTCCAGCTGCGGCAGGTAGGCCGCGCCACAGATAGCTCGTTGTCGACGTACCTTGGAGGTCAGCCTGCTGTTTCTTGAGTTCACTAAGCTTCGACATATTGTGCTGTTGTCCCAGAGGAAGGAAACGATAGGAGAGTAGGAGAGAAATGTGAGAGATGGGAAATTGGTACCAGTATCCAAGTTTACAATCATTCAGCGGTCTCGATTTTTGACGGGCGGATCATCATCACGAGGCGTCAGCTCCTCATCTCGTGGTTTCCCAACAATGTTGCTCTTGTGTAACATGGAAGAGTGAACGTCATGATGCATCAAAGGCGAGGTTCCAAGTGTGGCGCGCGTTCGTGCCTACTGCCAACATTTGCTGGGATGTTCTGTCCAAGTTCCAATCCTTGTCGCGGTTGGCATTCCGCTCCAGCCATTGGTTCTGGCGAGAGACGTCCTTCTTCGCGTTCGATTGAATGGCGCCAGAAACACAGTGTTCAAGAAAACGCCAGATCCTGTATAGATGTGATTATTGCTCATTGTGGTGATGGTGAAGAGGTGAGGTCGATGGGAGAGAGTTCGGTGGCTGGTCTGCAGGAAATCTTGTTCGCAATCTCAATGCCAAGAACGACTGCCAGCAGGAAACACCTTCAGTAGGCTTGACATTGCTGTATGTATTATCGCCAAATGTCGAGCCCGAATGCATTCCTGCAGTTCGGTACGAGATGGACCAGCTGCCGATACATGGTCGGGAAAGAGCTAGGACATGGCAGGATGTAGGAAGGAGGAAGAGCCCTTCGGCGGCGATTTGAAAAGGACAGAGCGCGAACAAGTCTATGCCGAAAGGCGCGAACGTCTTTTGCGGATCTGATCTCAACAAGAGCCCAGCGATCGTCAGCAGTGATACAAATGGCACGCGAATGAGCGACCGGCATGCGCTTTCACTAGTCGAGATGGTATAAACGAAATGACCGAATGGAACGGGCGACGAAAGCATGACAACGTGCTTTACGACATCGCGGCTTGCACAACGCATCAGGTCTACGCGAATCGAGCCTGGCCCCTCACAGGTCGGTACCGCATAAGCCAACGTGGTCAAAGCTCGGTTCACGCTCATTGCGAGTATATGCGTGAAGACAAACATGCATTCAATCTTACTGTGCCCTTACCCGTGAATAGGATATGTATCCTGAGGCTGTTGCTGTTGCATCGTCTGCTGCCAATACTGCAAAGCTTCTGGAGAAGCCTTCCGGACCATGAGCTACAACACATAACGTCAGCAAACTGCAATGATCGCAATTCCGGGATCTGGAATCTTTACTCACCCACTTCAGGCCCGCCTCAATACTATCAGAATCCTTCGTCTTGCCTTTACCTGCCTTTTTGTCCGCCTTCTTCTCTTTCCTCCCCTGATCTCTGCTGGCGATACCTCTTCCAAGCATAGCGATAGGATCTTGCCTTCCTGCTTTCTGCACAGGTGGGAGGACGACCGAGACTGATGCAAGTCTGCCGCCATAGGACCAAATCCGTTCTTCAGCGCGCATAGTATGGTCGGAGAAAGGGTGTTGTGAAGACATTCCACACTCGTTGTCGACGTCGTTCGATTTGCCGATACTAGAACGGATGTCAGTAGCGTGCTTCAAAGTTCAAAAATTGAGGACTCACCATATCTCAAGCCCTTTAGGCAAGAACATTTTCAAATTTGCTTGGGCCAGCGCTTTGGATACGACATTTACATGTCCAGCTGCGGCGCCAATGCCGACACCGATCTGACCAGCCATCAAGCCAATGCTAGCTGTACCAGGTCTGTATTGAGAGATCAGTAATGCTTTTGCAGCCCATAAATGTCTGGAGTACATACATGAACCATCCGGCTATGTTTGCGCCCTTCTGGAAAATCTGATGCTCCGGGTTCGGTATGATCGCCACGTTGATTGCATCGAGAAGTTCAATGAATTCGTTTCTGTGGACTCCGAAGCGAGCGAGCTCTTCGCTATAGCCGCGCAAGAATGGTTGTCCATCTCCGTTTGCGATTTGAGGCAGAGCTAATGGTCTGAAGTGCGCTGGCGCTGGCGCTGGCGCTGGTGCTGATGTGAATGGAGATGGACTTCGGAAATACTGATTTGATGCGTTGAGATGATCATATTCGTAGTTCGGTTGCGGAAAGGCAGTATTGCTCTGGTCGAACTGTTGCGCGGGAAAGTCTGACGGGTAGATGTCGAATGACGGTCTTGGGTTGTATGGTGGAGTTTCGTGGTATGGCGGCGGCTGTGGATGCTGGCCGCCGGTAGACGTGCTACTTGTATCTGCCATACCTGGCCTGGGTTTCTTAGTGAATGGTCCATTTAGACCATTATTGATCCTGTTAGCGATAAGTGCGGAGCCAATGGAGTCTTTGATTAGGCCCATGATGAAATTGTAGTGCTTGACAGTCGTAGAACTGGCATTGTTCCTGTGCAGAGATTATGTATCCACATCTGAACTCATTTGAGAGGCGAGGACAAATCGAGTCCTTGCTCATAAGCCTTGTTGCGCCTCATGAAAATAGTAACGACTTGTGTTCTTGCTGGCGTACATGCAAAAACTGCTGGGACAGAGGGCTAGGGCAGCAGATTTCAGGCCCACAAATCCTGCCTGATCCGGTAACCAGGTCTGAGCTGATGAGCGCCGTCGTGAAATCGGGCAATCCGGCAAGACCACGAGCGTGTGATGTTCGTGAGTCTTGTTGGCGCCACTGACGCTGCCACACGGACAATGATCTGGCAGCTCAGCTGACTGTAGCTTCGAGGCGAAGACTTCCACGGCAGTTCAGTATCAACCAGGAAGAATAGCATCCATCAGCCCAAGTCTGGACACATGCTGGAACACTCCGTCTTTTCAAGGCCTCCTTTGCTGAATGCGCCGAAGAAAACCGCCGAGCCCAGTTCCTGTGGTACTGCCGATAAGTACGACAGCCAGCTCTCGACTTCACTTCGGCTCACACTGTCTTCGCCTTTCCAATGGCTTGTTGTCTTGAAGCCATGTCGTGTGCGTCTGCGTTCTAACAGCAGCCGCGCGGCACGTATGCTGAGCTCATGATCGGTACATCGAGCCATAGCGCAGAACAGAGCAATTGACACACTCAGACCATACCCTTGCCAAGGGAAACGACCGCCATTTGAAGTAGCGAGTATTGAAATTTCATGTGTCGAGCACATCAGCTCCCAGTTCCACGATCTCCTTGAAGTTTGATCGAAAGCTATCCCAGGGTGACACAAGGGCAAGATCAACGTGAGCGAAGATGTACATGTGGTGATAACAAATCTCCATCACCTTGGCCTTCTTCCAGGCTCGGGCTGACAGCGAATTGCGAGATCGGTTGAGCAAGTCTTGAAAACACTTGTGCCATCGCTCGAGCCATGCGCCGAATATAGATTTACGCTCCTGAACCGCGGTCTGGAGGACATCAAATGGTAGATGCTCGCTGAACCCTTCGCCGACAGATATTATTGAGAGGTAGGCGTTATGGAGAGTGAAATGTGCTTGGTCCAGATCCTGGAGGCGCTTGAATGATGGCAACTCTTTTTCCAGAAGTCTATGCAGACTTTTATACGTCCGTGAGTCGTCGCCTCGAACAATGTAGCTGGCCTGAATTTCTAAGCCTGTCACCTGTAAGCCTTTCCTCGAAATCAGAAGCCCGCTACTTGGGCTCGTTTTTACCTTTGATGATGGGCCTCAGAGTTGGAAGTCTGACGAACGCAGGATCCACCTCACCACTTTCCACACGCTCTGTCAATGACGCAAACAAAGTGGGAGCTTGTATGCCATGCTGGAGTGCGAGTTCACGATCGCCAAGGGTTGCTTGAAAATGCACCAGAAGAATGCAGAATATAAGCATAACCTCATGGTTAGAGCTTAGTGAAGTTGTCCTGAGTAGCTCGAGCGAGTTGTTGACTTGTCTTAATGCTATCGATGTAGCGTCTGGTGCCACAAGTGACATCGTAGTAGTGTCTACCCTCGTCCGTTGGTCCGCAAGCATGCCGATTGCTGCACCGATGTGGGAAATAGGTTCGCATTGCAAACATGATTCGGGCACCGTCCGCTGCCAGAAATCTGAGGGGAAAAGGCCAGCAAATGACTGATTCCGTATGAAGTGGTCAAAGAAGATATGTAGCCCATTTCTCTCCTTCCATGTACCCACTCCTGTGCATGAGCTGTAAGGCGCATGAAGTGCCACGTTTTGTAGGGCTAGCAGTTTACACTCTGGATTGTTCGGATCACATCGCCGCTGTGCTTCGCTGTGGCACTAGTCAGTGCTCTGTAATGTAGGATCATTATGCAGCGCGACCCACAGGCACGGTATACAGCCGCTTCGTAGGAGTCCGCTTTCTCTATTGGCTCGGACCAAGATGTCTTTGAAGTCCTTCGTATCCATGAGGAAGTGCTATGCACCATCACTTGCTGAAACCTCGCTTGAATGAATGTGAGGAGCATCAGCAAGGTGTAGAGGGAGCTGAACTTGACTGAACGGCAGTGGCTTAGTAACAGAATTTGATGGTCCCGGGGCAATATGGCGACTGCTCATCGAGGCGGATGAGCATACATATTGAAGGTACGAAAACCTTTCACGATATCGTTCGCATTTCCATCAGTCCCGCCTGGAAGCGCCGCCATTATTGGCAGCATAAAGGTTGCAGTCGTCCGAACGAGCTGAGAGAGATCGCAGCTGCATCGCCTCATGTTGCGCT
The DNA here is from genome assembly GCA_000504365.2 of Pseudocercospora pini-densiflorae CBS 125139. Taxonomy (NCBI): domain Eukaryota; kingdom Fungi; phylum Ascomycota; class Dothideomycetes; order Mycosphaerellales; family Mycosphaerellaceae; genus Pseudocercospora; species Pseudocercospora pini-densiflorae. Next base: position 17,221 of record KZ107820.1, on the reverse strand, counting down.
CTCGTTCATTGCCGTCTCGGAGCTGTTGGCGCGAATTAGTAGCAGGACGGTAGCCACAGATATCGAGGCACCACGATCCGCTGCCATGGTCTGATGAGAGGCGAGAGGCACATCTAATGCAGTGGATGAAGAGAGCAAAGCGAAGAAGACGTGCAACTTGGAAGAATTCTGCCTAAGTTCAGTCTGGATGGCCGCCAATCAAACTTTCCATCAATATTTCATGGGGCTGTTCTGCAGGTCCCTTCCAACAACGTCACATCAAACTCACATCTTCACGATCCTCATCTCGTTGCACGAGTCGTGGTCCACGCTGATCATGAGATGCCGAAACAGTACACGTCAAAGCCGCGACCATCACCGCGGCAGAGGCATTTTCTAGCAACCGGCGACGGAAGAGGGTAGTCCTTGTTGCTAACCACATTCCGACACCAGCAGCAATGAACCAGAAACCCAGGCTCATCTCACTCTGATCAATACCACTAAGCATATGCCGTTAAGACCAGGATGGCACAATGGGTCGAAACGTCGCCAGCCAATATGTTTTCATCATCTCCAGGGTCTTGAAATGACGTTCACAGCCACAATGCTGAAGACAATTCAGTTGAAAGAGGAGGGAGGGTGCAGATCTGCCTAGGTATTCCTTCATACACATTTCAGCTGGACTGAACCCGAGTATCGCTTCGAAGCGCTACCAAGACATATACCGCTAGAATGGGGCTCATCGACAAAATCCGATCTCGGCTTGAGACCCGTCGGCTTGAGCAGCGCTACGCTCGAAGAGACAAGAGACGAACATCTGTCCCGAACATCCAATACGTCGACGGAGAGTATGTCTTGAGCGATCTGTCAAGCAATGGGCGTGATCTCAATCCTGCAGCCAATAAGGCAAGGCGTACGTACAATTCATGTGAACACATGTGAGAACCTCATTCTGACCAACCTGACAGGCAGGAGTCTTGCCCCACGACCACGACGATCCTCTTTACTATACGGTAGAGACAGCGTCGTGCCCGAATATCCACAAGAAATGGCGCCTCGGCCGAAAGCCCGAAACAGAGAGAGTGTTGTGTTGAGATACATGGCGGAGCCAGAAGAAGAGACATACACATATCGGCGACAATCGTACCGCCCTCCACCGCGTACGAGGGACAGTGTAGTACTGAGAAACATGGACTACCTGCCTGGCGAGGAGACTCGGTCGCGAAGGCAACCGCGAAACCGAGAAAGCATTGTCTTGGGCAATATGCTCGTGGAGGATGCTCCTTCCCAACGGACACGTCCAAAACCACGAAACCGGGACAGTATTGTTATGCGAGGCATGGCGGAATGGACCGACTTCTAAAGTCTTGCTTGTCTGTCAACTCAGACTAGAGACAACGCTTCGGCAAATTGCTCTAAGGATGGGAGAACATTGCTGCTGGTACGGCGACTTCTTCAGCATTCAAGACAGCTTTCATTCATACGGTCCCATTAAGTAATGTACAGGAGACAAAGCGCAGAATAGCTTCGGCAAGAACAAAGTGGCCTGCTTTGGAAGCCATCTACGCGTCAGGAATGCCAGAAGCATCTATCGTGTTGTTCACTTCGACTCAAGCGCCAGCCATTATTATTCACCTCCATCCCAGCTCGGACCATACAGTCCCTGCCATGCTTGACCACCGCCACTCAACAAGAGCAAACTATGTTGAAGATGAACATGCCGACGCTTACTGCAGCACCAACAAGGTGAGTCCCCTTCTCACGCAGAAATGCCCTTGCTCTGGCTCTCTTCCTCCCGTCCCTGGCCTTCGTTTTGTTTCCTGGTAAGCCTGGCGGTTTGGAAATCTGGTAGTCGGCATCCAAGGTTCTTGAATTGCGGGGCCAATCGCAGGCTGGACGTTTTGCCATGGAATTTGATGCAGAAGGGTCTGGCATGGAAAATGCGAATGAACGTCTGGTCAAGCATTAGTAAAGATTATTTCAACGCTCGCTGTGGACCACACCTACTCAGTGGAACGATTGGAGACTTAATGTTTTGGCAGAACGACCATCTTTGCCTGCTATCAATCTTTCACGTTCTTATGCTAGGCTGGAGACCGGGTTTCTTGGAGGCATGCGACCGCGTGTTGCTGGACCCCAATTCAGCGTGTGTCATGATCTGCTGCTTGATCGCATGCTCAATTTTGGAGGCATGCTGAGGCTTAGCGGAGTCGAGCCTCACATGTGATACAGCGCAGCTTCTCAGCGGGATCGTGAATCTCCAACTGACAATGAGACCAAGGAGGCATGCTGAACTGGGGGAATTTATGTGAATGAAAGAATTGAAGGTCGGGGCCTTCTTTTGCAGATTTGTTCCACAGCATTGCCTCCTGCAAGCCACCGCTCGTCTACGCGCGCCAATGAGTTTCAGCTGGAGGCATTCCGGCCCGTTCTCTGAACAAGCCTCGATCAGTTTGCACAGCCTCGCAGGCATGCCTCCATGCTGTTCATAGCTGTCGAAATCCCGTTCAATCTGATGTTCGTCGACTATAAAGCAGCATCGAAATTATCCAAATTTGTTCGCTTCCAAAGCATCGCGCGATCGGCAAAAGAACTACAGCAACGCTTTCAGGCTGCATAACTTCGACATAGACGTCCACAGGATGGACCTAAGGAGAGCTCTCGGGATTGGTTTAGGCATTGCAGCAGGCATTTTGCTACTACTTGGCCTATTCTGCGTTTGTTTCCTCCGGAGAAAAGGAGCTCCTTTGCGTGTGTTCACGATACCTAGTATTCCAGCCTGTTGGCGAAAGAGACTTACAGTATCCCAGGTCAAGAAAACGAGCCCGCCGGAGTCACACACGCGGGCAGTGCCGTCTATGACCAGAGTAGTCTCCATTACGGTAATGCGCACCAGTATGTGGATCCTTTCGACGTGGAACATGGCTTCAACCCTGTCATCAAGCCATTCCGGCAGTACCTTCAGCGGAAAGAGCGTGCAGCCTCACTCTCGACACGAGAAGCTAGACCTCCCTCCGAGGTCAGTGAGCTTATGATCTCAACGGATAAAGGCTCCGAGACGGAGGTACCAGTTTCAGGCATAACAGGCCGAAACTCCATTAGGACACCCTCCGACTCGCCAGAGGCGTCGGGAGAACAGGCCGAGGACTGTGTCAACCTGCGGCAAGAGTCTCTGGAGGACGCTTCCTTAGCACGACTTCATATCAATAAATCGAGCAATAATCAAGCGACCAGAACTTCGTTCTATTGTAAAGTCTGTGGCAAATCATTCGCAGACTTCAAAAAGCGCGAGTAAGTGGATGAGATGCCCGATTGGACCTTGATATCAATCACTAATGCAGTGACATCTCAGTAAGCATGTACGACAACAACACAGCCAAAGCCATCCATGCAAATATGAAGGCTGCTCGAAAGTGCTCAGCAACAAGGCCGCCAGAGATCGACACATGCAAGCTGCTCACTCGCACGCTTATCCTCCCGAAATCTTTCGATGTCCACAATGTCCTACTATGATTCGAGGCCGCCGCGATGACTTGCTCAAGCACATGAAGAAGCACGACACTTCGTAGCTCCTATGTCGACGCGCGCGAGATATTCATCACTAAATTCATTGGAGTCGATCATGGCCACAATGCAAGATTCTCAACGTCAACTTGCCTTCGTGTTGGACGAGAGTTGCAGGATGCAGGTTTCCATTGCAAGTACAATTGCTATTGGCGAGCTCCGTACTGCTAAGCCTGTAATGATTCATGTTGTGCAACAATCAGTGCGGAGAGAGCTTGAGCAGCACCTATACTACGTCAGCGCATGCACAATTTGCCTGATGGTTCGCACGAGACAGAATGTCGACGAAGACAGACCTTCTGCTGGGGAAAGCTTCCTTCGATCCTAATCGTGGTAGACAACATCTTCCACAGACTCGACCATCTCTGCCAACATGGACGGAAGTCAGCAGACCAGCCTCATGCTGCCCTTCGGCATATGCTTTGGCCTCCTAGCAGGCACGATTGCCTCGCTGGTCTTCGTGATTGGACTGGTAGTCGGTGGTCTGTCCACAGCAATGTATCTTGTTCGGTTTAAAACTTGGTTGGGGTCGAAGGCCGCTCCCAAAGGTAGTTTCTATCAGTCGAAGTCTTATCAGTATGCTAAGCCCACTGTAGAGGAAAAGACCAAGAAGTCCAAGAAAGGCAGCAAGAAGTTGAGCAACTCTGACTCGATACCCTCGCCGCCGCCAACGCCGCCAACAGGCGGCATCGAGCCAGACACTACTTTCGATCCTTTCCGTCCGTGGCCGAAGCCTGACTTTCGAGAGCCAGACACGGGCGCCGAATCCAAACCATTCACAGACTTCTGCGGTACTCGTAGGCCTTCATTTGGGCCATATGGTGATCCGTTTGCAGGCATTGGCTTTCCCAGACCGAAAGAGAAGAGGAAGCAGACGGACTATCCATGGGCATACCCAGATGACGCTGAACCAACAGGTGCTTTGGCAATCCCAAAGACTCCGGTGGATGAGACATTGGATCCATTCAGCAGCCTTGGTAAAGGCTGTTCGACAACAACTCCCAGGCCTCGCGGACCTCCTGGTTTTAAACCTTTTCCCGATCTTGACAGATGTCCTCCTCTGTCTGGCGGCATCAAACCTTTCCCCGAAGTGGAGACCTATCCTCCTCCGCCTGCTCCTCCACCACCAGCACAGCCAGAGGAGTCCTTCATGCACGACCCTTTTGCCAATCTGAAGCCACCTCCACCGATGCCGGAAAGCTTCCTCACGGATCCATTTGCCAGCATCGATCTTGGCAAGATTGGTAAAAAGAAGTCTAGCACTTCATCCAGATCAGGCCATCAGGAGTGCTGTTGCTGCTGTGAAAAGAAATCCAAGCACAGCAAGACGGCAGCCGAGGACGATGACGGCTCTACTGTCAGCTCAAAGTCATCGTTGATAACAAAAGACAAAGACCTGGAGATCGTGGAGGCCGTTCCGAAGATCAAAGTCCTTCCTAACCTTGGCAATTTATCAGATGTGGATGCTTCGGTCAAGGAGATCTTGACACCTCCGAGTACTGTTGATGCCACCGAGATTGTTCCTTCACCAGAACGTGTGGTAGCTGGTCAGAAAAGCGATGATCGGAAGAAGCTTATGTGAGTCCTTTGATGTCGAGAGACTACCGTTGAGACATGCTGATGGGATCCAGAAATGACGTGGCCCAAACACTTCAAGCCTTGTTGCAGGAAGTGCAAGAGCGCTGAATGATTCAAAGCCGGTTTATGACATTGAATGAAGCTTTAGGATTGGAAGAGAGGATGGGTGTCGAGATGCTAGCCACAGAGTTGCTACAGAAGTCTGAGAGTCGGAGCTCGTAAAATTTGTGTCAGGAGTAGCAGCAGCAGAAGGAAGACTGGGCCAAAATGAGGTGATCTAATGCCAAAGGGAGGCGGAATTTCGGTTCAGAGTGATGGCTCGTAGGGCGAACAGTAACAATACACATATTCACGCGAGCATGAAATGGCCAACCCAGCTGCTCAGGAGAGCCAATTGCATATTAGGACTCATTGCAAAGTACGAAAGAAATCCAAGAACGCCAATGCCAACTTCATGCTTGTCACACCTTCCAATGACGTACGCCCGTGCGCAACCTTAAATCCAAGCACATGCGCTGGGCAACGTCGATCGTCTACCACGAACATTCACCTAGATCTTCAAAGTCTCTCCCATACAAAGCTCACAAAATGTCCACCCCAGGAAAAGGTTTCCTAAAATTCAATAGGTACGCGCCCTCCTCATCCTCCCTTCTCCACTGTCTCCTCTCTAATTCCTAGATTTTGGATACTATCAGCCTCCCACCCAGACTCCACATCACAGCCGATGACAACGACTACGATCCAATCTTCATCCACCACTTACAACAAGAAGGTTTCGATGTCACATACCTGCCTTACAACAATGGAGGCAAACCCTACATAAACGAATTGAAACACCTAGCCGATGATCTCGAACTCGGAGAATCGTATGGAATAATAGCTTTTGGAAACGCTGCGGCAGAGTGTTTGGAGTTTCATGCAAAACCTCAGCCAAAACTCGCGGCTTTGATTGCGTATTATCCTAGGGATATACCGAGTCCGAAGACGAAGTAAGTAAGCACTACATTCCCCCTGGTTGGGAGCTAACGGTTGATTGATTTGATGACAGATATCCACCTCACCTGGAACTATGCGTCCACATAGCAGGAACACAAGGCTTCGCTCCAGCTTTCCCATCGTATACTTACAAAAACGCGCTTGTGGGATTTGCGGAACATGATCTGGAGACCTTTGATAAAGTCGCAGCATCATTAGCATGGACGAGGACGTTGAGGACGTTAAGGAAAGCATTCAAGCTTGAAGATCAACTTGATTTGGAGAGTGCGAAGGAAGCACATGCAGCACAGCTGTTTGGGACACGGGATGCGAAAGGCGCACTTTCAACCATGACAGCAGACCCGGATGTTTACGTGAATTGCGTTCCGACTATGACGGGAGGGATTGGTCATGAGGATCTTTCGAAATTCTATTCGGACTATTTCATTTCCAGGAATCCTCCTTCGCTATCGATTCGACTTGTCTCAAGAACGCTTGGGACTGATCGTGTTGTCGATGAAATGGTACTTTCTTTCAAGCACACTCAAGTTGTGGACTGGATTCTGCCTGGCGTGCAGCCGACGAATAAGGTTGTACATGTGGCGATGGTCAGCATTGTGACTGTACGTGGCGGCAAGCTGGTGCATGAGCATTTGTATTGGGACCAAGCTTCGGTCTTGGTGCAGATTGGGTTGCTCGATCCGAAGCTGGTACCTGAATCGTTCGCAAAGCAGGGTCTGAAAAGGCTGCCGGTGTATGGGTCTGAGACGGCTAGTAAGGTCCTGGATGAGGAGTCACAGCCGAGCAATGACTTGATCGCGGAGTGGAGGCAGAAGCAATCCAGGCAGCAGAGGAGGCAGAACGAGTCGCTTCCTCAAAGACCGAAGCAGGCAGCAGCGACCAATGGCACACAGGCGACGTAGAAGAGCCGGGGTGTCTTCAACCGATAAACTTGCAAGTCGGGAGACGGTACTCGGGCACTTCCCAGTAGCTGCGTCGAATGCCGCCCCAAGACGAGCCAGGCTTGTTGTTGTGGACCAGATCAGGCACCTGGAGAATGGTCCATTCTACATCAAGACCAGCATCGAAGAGCTCAATCTCGACCACTTTGGTGTAGACATCATAGCAGACTTGACGATCAGCTCCAAGGCCATTGTAGAAACCGAATTTGCCGTTGCTGTCGAGCAGCTGGATGACGTATTCGCTGAAGAGTTCTTTCAAGTCTTTGTAGTCCTCGGCGTAGGTGTCGTAGTAGATGCCATCAAGCACAACTCCCTGCTCGATGAGCTTGGGCAGCACTTCCTGCCACTTGCCTTCATGGACTGTGACATTTGGCTTGTCGTACCAGCCAGTCTTGCGCATCTGCTGCATGACTTCTGGGTGTGCTTCGATGATATGATGCATCTCTGGCTCGTTGTTGACGAACATGGTGTCGACAATGCCCATACCGTGGCCAATGTTCATTGTTCTGAGTCCCTTCTTCGTGCAGAGCTGGTCTGCCGAGACCTTCATGATCTCCGTCTCCCAGTCCATCATGACCGCATTCTTGTCTGAGTCCAGAAGTCGGCCCTCTGAGTATGTCAGCTTCGATGCGAGGTATGCATCGCTGTCGACATTCGGGTTGCTGAGCGTCGGCTGCTCTTCTGCAGCGGCAGCTCCCGGGGCGCTGTCTGCCTGACTGCTCTCATCTGCCTTGTAGGATGGGTTTGGAGCGGGCTCGAAGCCGGAGAAGCCTAGGCTGTCACCGTTGGCATGACCATTTGTAGTGCCATTGGCAGCGTTCTGCTGTGCGACGTCTCCACCGCTTGGCATTGGATCGAAGCCGTCAATGGCATCGTCGTCATGGTCGTCTTCGTCTTGTCCGCCGTCAGGGAGGGGCAGGTACTCGTCCAGCCGGTTGAAGAGGAGCTCTGCTCGCACACCAGCGGCGACGCAGGCCTCGTAGATCTTTTTCAGTCCTAATCTATGAGCAAGGCACCCTGGCGTCTCGTCGTTCTTGTCTAGCTCGTTCCATATGGCACCATTCTCGAACAGCAAGTGGATCGTCGCCAACGCCGAGTCCTCGCTCAAAGCATTGCCATGCACAGCATCCCCCTCCTTGTTGGTCTCCTCAGAAGGCACCTCGGCGTCTGGCTCACAGGCAGCAATGGCAGCGTGCAAGGGAGAGAAGCCGGTTTCCGGGTCTTGTATTCTCGCCGAGCCCGTACGCAGCAGCTTTTTCAGAGCTTCGAGGTCGTGGTTGGTGGCCGCCAAGAGGATCTCGTCGTTGGTCGTGTCCGTGTCGATTTGCATGTTGGGATCTTGCTGTGCCTCGGCCATATTGTCGCTGCTGCTTCTGCTGCTCCTGCTCGCGGTGGCAGTCGCGTATCTGGCAGAAGGAACGTGTGCGTCGCGAATCGATGGTTTAAAGCATCCACCTGCAAGATCTGCACGCTGCTGCTGCCAAAAATTCCGGCCAGCGGCTCCCCGCCATAATAATTCTGGACCCTGATTTTGCACCCTTGCAAGTCCGATCACCGACCTCGACTCCCTTTCTCTCACGAACCATCACACCAACAACATCGTTTCCTTCAGCACCGTGGACATGGCAGCCTGGCGAAGGAGTCCGTCGACCGAACAGCTCCGTATCCTCCATCCGTCTATCAACGAAGCGCTCATTCAATAGTCACTGTCATGGCAGACCGTCAATAGTCCGAGATGCAACTCTAGCCGACAAGCTCAAGATGTCACACCTTCACCGAAAGCAACACGAATCAACCTCTCAAGGCATGATATTTCTGTCTTGCGCTACTAAAAGCATCGCGGAGACTTCGTGCGAGAGACAGTCCCCATGGATTAGGTGTCATCGATGTGCTGGACCTGTCTCAACATTATGCGGAATGTCCAAGTCCGCTCGAGGCATACCTGATCCATGATAGACATGCACTGGCAATTCAGTCGGCCTCCTCCCAACCTAAGTCATTGACCTAAGTATGGATGGAAGCCGACCAACATGGCGAACTCCCGCACCGACTCCGGTCTGGGAATCCTCTCTGGTAGTTGTCTGGACTAGGATTTGTTGTGGTCTATGGCCTTTTCTTATAGTCTGGCAGACGGACCGCACAGCCCCCTTTGGCCCGATGCATGTGAGTAGACACGGACTTGCGAGTGAATGCATGTGACACGAAGGTTGTCAGTATGAACAGCGCTCACAAGCAGACCGGGGAGCTCCCACTGGAATCACATGAAGCGCGTTATGACTCGACCTCAATCCTGTCACGAGATTCACGAGACAGGACGGTCATTTACCTGTGATGCTCTGCCATGCGACCACGGATTTTATACTTATCAATCTCATAACGCGACCCTCCTTGCACCCCATGACGAAAGCAACACGGTAGACGCGACTCATGAATGCTCCAATCACTCGGCTGTCGATGCGGTCTCGTCCTAGATAAGTAATACTCTCCTACTCAAGTCGAAGCCAATGCAAGGTGTAGCTTCGATCATCTGCGCCTCTGCAATTCAAGTGAGCATGACCGTGACTCACATAGGCTGAAAAGCCACGATTCCCACTTATGATCAGGCCGCGGACTTCATGTCGGAAGGGTCTGCTAAAGATCACAGGACATTCACTACAGAAGACAGCACCTTGAGCCACAGTGAAGACAAAATCTTGGCTGTAAGACTCCAGCAAAGACGCCCTCTACTACTAGGAAAGCAGATTCGATGACCTACAGGGCTTCATGTGGACTCAGTCTCCTCCGACACACAACTCTGTTATTTCATACCATGATGAATAAGTGTCACTACTCTCAGTCAGGCTGTCGACTTCGTTCAGGAACCAAGTCGTTCGTTAAGCGCCAGCAAGCATGTTCTCCGTTCACCCTGTGCCTTTGCTAAGCAGATCTGCAAGTCCCATTACCATCACCCAACGCACGCGAATCTCCGATCAACTTTCCGCCGTGTTCATCATTATCTCAATACGACTTTCCAGCCATAGTCGCATTCCTGTTCAACATCACCTGCCATACATCAATTTCCGCTTCTCCGTCGTCACCCGCAACCACATTCCAGGCTTTCTTGATTCCATCTTGGATCTTTTGTTTCGAGTTGCGTCTTGCTTTTGACGTGTTGTTCTCGTTACTTGTTTGCTCTTGCTTCCTGGTGGCGACTGGCTCAACGGCCTTTGGGAGTAGGAGGGTAGTGTCTGATGGCATGTTGAGATTTAAGTTAGGTTGATGTTTGGGTTGAGATGCAATCGGTATTTCGAGCAGTTGAGGCTGTGCAGATGTTGATGAGTTCGGTCTTGATTTAGTGCAGGTTTTCGAGCAGCACTGGTTGAGTGTGGAGAAATGGTTGTCGAAGGATGTAGCGTCGGTCGGAGATGTGAGTGAGAGATCTGATTAGATATATATGTCGCATTCTCTGTATTGATGTGAGTTGAACTTGTGGCCAGTCATACGATGTCTCTTGCATGCCAAGCACGAGCCGAGTCCGAATATGGTATGCTTTTCGGTTGAACTATGAGCCTCACGCGCCTGCCTGTAACGTGATGTCTTGGTACGGAGTTCAGTATAGGTGGAAGGAGTCGCGAATGCGAAGAGGCGCGAGTTCCGTAATAGTAGCAGCGATGCGTTGATTTCGTCTACTGTATACGCTTCAAATGTGATATCAAAATTCTGCTCTTGCGCTTCTAGACGCGCTCTACAGCTTCGACTTCATGTTGTACTGCACCCTTGTCCAGAGAAGATTTCTCGTTTCCCAACTCATTTGTAGAGGCGAAGCCACCAAGTGCCACAACATCGGTGCTCTTAAAGTTTCTCGCTGAGACCTTGGCTTGGAAAAGAACATCGAGCTCGGCGTAGGTACGGCCCTTGGGTCTGGAACACAGTCAGTATGAGAGAGTATAAGCGGAGGAAGAAAGACGTACTCTGGTAGTCTGAAAAAGCACCAAAGCGCGCACAAAGCGCATGCACCTCCCCAAAAGAAGCCTGCCTTGGCTCCCCAGTTCCAGGAGTCGGGGTTGAGCATGTGTGGTGTCAAGATGTTTGCGATGATTCCAGTGACGTTGTAAAGGTTCCTTGCAAGGACAACGGTCTTGTTACGAAGACGAGTCGAAGGAAGCTCGGCGACGAGCGAGTAGCACACAGGGCCAACAGTCGCGTCGTATACGAAGGTGTAGATCAGCATCATGGCTGCGATGCCCCATTGTGCGCCAGATGATTTGGAAATACCGAGGCCTCCAATGAGTATAAGGACCACAGACATGCCGATCAAGCCCCAGAAGTACAAGGTACGGCGGCCAAACCAGCCCATGAGGAACCACGAGGACAATGTACCAACAGCTCCGAGCGCGTAAAGGCCAAGGGACATTGAGAATGCGTGTGAAGTGTCTAGACCAGCTTGGGTGAAGAAGTAGGTCGAGAATCCAATCATCGAGCTTGCGCCACAGAAGGTTTGAATGGCCCAGACAAATGTTACGATTTCTGTACGGCGGAGGTTCACGCCCTTGAAGCAGTCCAAATAATTGGCACCTGAGAGATGTTCCTTCTCCAGCTCATTTGTGTATTTCATCATAGATATTGTGGCATCTGGATCGAAGTCGACTTGGTTGCGGGAGGTGAGGCGAAGAAGCTGCTTCTTGGCGTCTTCGTTGCGACCTTTTCGGACGAGCCACCTGTGAAGAGTGTTAGCAGCTGAGATGTCGTGCGAGACACCCTTCCCAGTACTTACCATGGGCTTTCTGGAGCCAGCGCGATGCCGACAATCAATGGCACTGGCCAAATCCACTGCAGGCCGTACGGAAGCCTGAAGCCAATCTCTCCAGTCTTACCGCTGACACCCTTCAAGACAGCTGAAGAGAGGAATTGTCCAAGGACCCAGCAGAGGTTGACGTAGGTAGTGAGGTAAGGACGAAGCGCCACTGGGCAGACCTCGGAAGCGTATGTTGTGGTCAGTGTCTGGAAAGTACCCCAAGGGAGACCGCAGAGGATCTATGCAAATTATACGTCAGCGAAGCTCTTTTGAATTTGAATGGATTGGACTGGGCTCATACCTCTCCAACCAAGAGCATGGGCAGATTTTGAGCAAAGAACAGCAAGAAGATGCAGCATGCCAGCATCACGAGAGCGCCAATCATGGTCTTCTTGTAACCAAATCGTTCTGCGATGGTACCAGTGACGAATAGACCAAGGATCTCGCCAACAAGAGCACCATTGGACAGGCCAGATTGCCATGCTGCCGAGATACCGTAAGACCCATCCGCTTGACGGTCGCCAAAATATCGTTGGAATGCCGGTAGAGCGTATAAGGAGTTGATGAGGACAATGTCGAAACCTTCCATGATGATACAGGTCGAGAGGAGGATGGACCAGCCAACGGCCTTGGGATAGGTCTTGAGACCTTGCAGAATGGTCATGGAAGTCTCGCTGGCTGTGGCCCTCGCGGCCTCCTCAGCGGTAGTGGCATCGACAGCTGGAAGTCGGCCAGTATCTTGAACAGTGACACTGGCTCGTCTCTCCGTAGAGACTGACCCGCCTCGTGCTGGAAGTGTGTTGGTCGCCATGTCGTGTGGAACACTATGTCAAGTGTTGCAAAGGATGTCTGTTATCGTGAAAGTCCTCGAAGGCTTGCGAGATGAACGAGAGTAGTCCGGGGTAGCATGAGGGTGTTTATATGCTCACTTGGTCATGTTGAAGATGTAGAAGTAGATATTCATGGAGAAAGCCATGTGGGAGAAGAACGTGGCCGGGCCGATCTCTGACCAGTCGGCGGTCGTAGAAGACAATTGGGTGGCGCATGGTATCTCAATGGCCGTGTGCTAGCCGCAGCCCTCTCGGTGCACAAGATTTTGTCTAAGGTAGTCTGTTCGCAGACAGTAACTCCTTCCATGCAGACAAAGCTGGAGAGGAAGCGGAGACAAAGGTTGAAGCTTGCGCAGTCTGGGGTGTGGAGACTCTGCTCGGCCCGAGATCCAGCGAATCAAAGAGGGCAAATCTCGTCACTGCGCCGGCGTCTGACGGACAGAATCTGCAACACAAGATCCAGTCCAATCCTTCCACATTCTTGTTCCTCTCGTGCCTCTCTACCCAAGATCACTCGGTCCGACATCTGACCACTCACAGTAACATGCGGCCTTATCATTGGTCTGGTGAACTTGGTCGCGAGCAATGCGGCAGTACTGCCACGCGACTTGTCCATGGCAGTAAGAGCTTATATGACTGAAGAGACAGCCACATTCGGACGTTCAACACGTTCCTGCGCTCCTCTTACCTCCGTCCTGAAAGGCTCTTGATCAGTATGACTATCTCTCAGCACCCTTGGTGGAAAGATGCCACCGTGTACCAGATCTACCCAGCCTCATTTCAAGACTCCAATGGCGACGGCATTGGTGATTTGCGTGGTATCATCAATCGGCTGGAGTACATCAAGTCCATAGGCGTGGATGTCATCTGGGTCTGTCCAATGTATCAAAGTCCCCAGGTAGACATGGGATACGACATTTCAGACTACCAGGCTGTACATGAACCATACGGCACAGTGGCAGATATGGAAGAGTTGATAAGTAAGGTCCATCAGCTGGGCATGAGGATCATTCTTGACTTGGTTGTCAACCATACCTCTGATCAGCATGCATGGTGAGTTCCAACTTCTCCGACGCAAAATCGCTGCACGTTTGTAGGACCAGCTTTTTAATTACTTGCATCTAACGAGGCTTGGCAGGTTCAAGCAGTCACGGTCCTCCAAGTCCAACTCGAAGCGCGAGTGGTACATCTGGAGACCCGCGAAGTATGACGACTCTGGCAACAGGAAACCACCAAACAATTGGCGCTCCAACTTTGGCGGCAGTGCATGGCAATGGGATGAGCATACACAGGAGTACTATCTCCATCTTTTCTGCCCAGAGCAACCAGACTTGAACTGGGTTAGTATGATGGTCCTGTTCATTCGAGGTCGTTGCTAACATTGTCTCCTTTTCAGGACAACGAAGAAACTCGGAAGGCGATTTATGATAATGCTATGACCTTCTGGCTGGAAAAGGGATGCGATGGCTTCCGCGTGGACACAGTCAATATGTATAGCAAGGATCCGGCCTTCCCAGACGCACCGATTACCGACCCTGACGCCGAGTGGCAAGAGGCGGGCCTGGTCTATTGCAACGGGCCTCGCATGAATGAATATCTTATGGAAATGAACGCAATACTGAGTCGGTACGACGCTATGACTGTAGGCGAGTGCCCTTTTACGCCTGACCAAAAACGAGTCCATGGATATGTCAGCGCATCCGAGAAGCGTCTAAACATGGTCTTCCAGTTCGACCTTGTGGATGTTGGCCAGGGCAAAGTCTTCAAATATGGAACTAAGCCGTTTGCATACACCTTGGGCGACTTGAAAGCGGCCATCTCGCGGACGCAAGGGTTGATACATGGCAGCGACGCATGGACGACATCGTTTGTGGAAAATCACGATCAAGCACGAAGCGTTTCACGATTTGGAAACGACAGTCCAGAGTGGCGGGAGCGGTCTGCCAAGATGCTCGCTCTGCTCTTTGCCTCATTATCTGGAACTCTCTTTGTTTATCAAGGGCAAGAGATTGGAATGATAAACATGCCGCCTGAGTGGCCCGTCGAAGAGTATAAGGATGTGGATTCGATCAATTATTACAATATGGTTGCTCAGCGCAGTAACAACGACGCGAAAGAACTGAGCAAGGCGAAGGCGGCACTTCAACATCTCGCCCGCGACCATGCGCGCACACCGATGCAATGGGATGCTTCGTCGAACGGTGGCTTCACTAACGCTGCGCAGTCATGGATGCGCGTCAACACTTCGACCGCAGAGATCAACGTAGAGCAACAGAGAGCCAGCAAAGACTCGGTCTTGTCCTTCTGGAAGCAGATGCTGGCAACTCGAAAAGCATCCAGTGATACGCTTATCCATGGTGACTTCGAGCTCGTGGACGAGGGCAACGAGAAAGTCTTCTCCTTCTTGAAGCACGGCGAGAACGGAAGCACTTTGATCATGTGCAATTTCTCATCAAGTGCTATCGAAGTCCCGAGCGTGGCGTCAGGCAAGGACAGAGTCATTTTGTTCCATAATCTACCCAGTACTCCAGATGAGAGCATGCTGGCACCTTGGGAAGGCAGGATATACGCATTGTAATGGTTGAAGTTTAATCAGTAGAGATAGAGATAGAATGAACTTTGCTCGACCCATCCACTTCATCCATCAGTTGCAAGAATTCCTGTGCTTGCGCATTGAGGAGGCAGGGACATGACTCTGCCCCACTCGCCAGAACCACACCTGCTGTCCGCGATGCACTTCAATCTCTTCCACAACATTACACACCCAACCCATGGATGGCAAGAAGCAACGACACAAGGCATGTAAAGCTTGCAGCTCACGAAAAGTACGATGCAATGGTCAACAGCGCTGTCAGCAGTGCGAGCACCTCAACTTGAGATGCGAATATCCGCCTGCATTGCCACGACAGGCGAAGCGAAAGAGTCCACTCACTGACTTGAAGTCCCCTGTGGCAAGCCCCGGTGTTCCTGGCATACTCCGAGAGCTCGCCGCGGCGCCCCATGTTCAGCAATATGGCGATGCTTATGCACCAAAGGAGAACACCAATGGCGAAGATGCCACCTTCTTTCTGTCTCTACTTCCCGACTTTGAGACATTCGTGCTCCCATTTCATCCAGTGATGACAATGCGGGAAGCACACGATGCTATTGCTACAATGACGCAAGATCGCGAGGCAGAAGCATTCATCTATGGGCTCGTAGCAATCACTCTGAACTTGACACATTCTCTGAGGAGCCAGACCACTGCCGAGAAGTCGGACATCGAACATTGGGTCTCCAAAGCTTTGAACACTCTCCCGCCAGTCCAGTGTCAAGATGATATTTCAGTTCGACGAGTCGCTACACTACAGTTCATCCATGTGTGCCTGATGGGTCTCGGTCGTCATGGCGTTGCCTTTTACTATCTGCGTCAATCAACAACAATGCTCGAGCTGCTTGGTGTCGGAGATGCGGAAACTGTGAATCAACTTTCGCTCACTGAGCGCGCTCAGCGTCAACGACTCTATTGGACTATCTTCGTACGCGATGCGATCACACAGAAATTTCGAAAAGTGACATACAGACTGATTGAGTGCAGGTTCACGAGCGCTTCTATGCCATCACATGTCAGCGTTCCATTGTGCTGCCTCCTCTCACGACGACGAAGATCGAGTCTGATCCAGACATCCCAAAAGCCATTACCGACGGGTTTGAGCAGATCGCACGACTTTTCTTACACATTGATCAAGACATGCTGTCGAGATGGTTTGCAACGTTCGGTAGTGAACGATTCATCGAGCCAGCCTGGATTGTCGAGAAGAATAGACAAATCGATGCAGAGACTGCCGGTGGCGATGACGAGATTGCTGAGCTATCACACATGCAGCAGGCCGATCTTATCATCACCAAGCACTGGCTCCGAATGATGGTCTGGCAAATGGCAATCTCGAACTGCTTGCTTTCTTCAGACCGGTCTGAGCAATCTATGTCACTGCTCTTTCCTGTCGATGTATCTGCGCAGCTGAGAGCCCTGATCATCAACATGACGAAGGGTGCAATTGAGGTGCATGGCTCTGGAATTCAGCAAAAGTTGTTCGAACTTACGGACACGATCGCTAGTGTCATCTTGACTGTGCCTGCTTCCTCTTCGGACGAGAAACGACAGCGAATGGACGATTTCAGCTTCCTTTTCGAGTTCTGGAAGTCTTTACCGCGACCGAACTCAGTGCAGAGAGAGCTTCTCGAGAGCAAGTTCCGCAGACTTGTTGAAATTAGGCTGTGAAAGCAGACAGTAGTTAGTAATTGTTTTAGAGCGCACTATCCGTCGAAGAGGGCCCGTGAAATTTTAACTAGAACTACGCATTTAGTTGGGTATACTTTTAACGACACGCTTTTAAAGTAAGCCGGTCTCGCCCCTCCTACCTCGTATAGACCTATAGCGCGAGCTACTAACCTTACCTTATAACTAAACTAAGCTCTAGCTACTCGCCTAAGCCCTAGTATAACCTAATACTAGTACTAATATAGAATCGCGCCTATATTAATATCTCTTAAATTATATACTATTTCTATCTAATACT
>AWYD02004686.1:0-43405 GCA_000504365.2 Pseudocercospora pini-densiflorae CBS 125139 | reverse complement strand
CTAAGAACCTAATTCTCTTTAGCTAACTTCTAAATATCTATTCTTTCTAGCTCTTTTTACGCTACTAGGTAAAGTAGTAAATAAATACTTACTTAATTTAGTCCTTAGTAATTAGTACTATAGGCCTCTAACCTAGGGTTCTAGTAAACCTTATATAGTTATTAATATAGGGCTCTATAGGGTTTGTTTGTTTTAATTTCCTTAGACTCTAGTAATAGTTCTACTAGTTAAACTAGATAGATAGAGCGGAGTACTAGGCTTATAACCTATTATAAATTATGTAATATAACTACTAATTATTAATATTAACAACTATATAACTGTACAAAGAAGGAATAAGAGCCCTGTTACTGCCTATAGGGTAATATAGCCATTATGTAGCGTCTTGGCAAAGATTAGCTAACTGAACTACAACAGCCAATGGCATCAAGGTGGCAGCAACTCAAGACTTTTAGATTCGGAACGCAAGGGAAGCACTTGAGCATGCGGTGCGGTCACCTTTGACTTTCAAAAGCACTGAATATCCGTTCGAGAACTCGATGTTAGCAGTATTGCAGGCTGAAGGAGCCGACGAAATGCAGGTGGCAGAGCAACTGGCACGTGGAACATCCATGCTCAAGCTGCCAAGTCAGTATTCATGTGCTTTATGTGACCCTCGCGAAAGATTTCTATGAAGCATCATGTACCTGATCTGATGCTGCTGCTGCCCCTAATCTTCGAGCAATATCTCTTGACTATAGCGCCAGTGATACTGATCTTTTACGGCTCACTTACAAAGGCCAACGGCATTGATGCAGAATCGTTAGGCTCTAGCCCAGCACTGCTGCCGCTCTGGCGGCAAGAAGCCTCTTCGCAATTGCAGCACATGTTGAATGCGATATATCGATGCATGGAGCTCTGGCGGTAGCCATACACCTCTAAGCGCCATCGAATGTTCTATGGCTGCATGGACTAGTGTGCTCGTAAGTATCGTCCCACGTGAAAGGCTTGCACAAGGAGGTATTGGAATCCTCCGAGTTGACTTCGACCCGACGAGTCGAGAATGTGGCATCTATGTGCTGGTCGATATCACAGCCATTGGCCCTTGGCGCTGTCTAGGCTTCAGCATCCAGCTGGGCGTAGAATCTTCATTCGTGTAAGCAGACTGGCAGCCCTCTTCTCGATATCTCCTCATAGCGCCAGTGGACGTGCGTTACGACTGTGAATCCCAGCCTAGAGTAAAGTCGCCAGAGACAGCGTCTGGAAACCAGCAGCACAACAGAAAATTCCAAAGCGAGGATTGATCCGTCTCTCGATCAATCACCCTCGTCATCGACATCTTCGACCATGACTTGCCTCCTTGGAACTGATTCCTCTTCTTCCGGATAGACAGAAGTCAATTCCTGCTGGAGTCTGCTCACATCGTCCATATCCACATCCTCACCAGCGGCTGCCTTCTCTGCAGCTTGAGCATCTCTGTAGTGGAACTCTTCGCCAGCTGCCTGCGCGGCTTTATTTGCAGCATAGTAGCCCGCTTTCTCCAAATTGTCAATCTCTTCAGGTTCCAGTAAACGTCCTTCTCCCTTGACCTGTTTCTGCTTCGCCCGCACTGCAGCAGGCACAAATTTGACAGCCTCCTTTTTCAGATCGCGTAGTTGTGGTGCACTGCTGTAAACGAGCTGCGGCGGTGCAGCAGGAGTGGCAGTAGGCTTTAAGGGTAATGCGTGCGGCACTCGCTGTCCATCTGGTCCGAGTTGTGGATCTGTGAATTTTTCTCGAGGGATAGGTGGAGGTGTGTCTCTAGGCATCGGAATGTTCCTCACTTCAGGATCAGTATCGCTGCCGCTATCGTGCGCATGTTCTGAATCTCGTCGTCTTTTGCCTAAGTTCTGCCTTCGCTCTCGCTGCTCTTGACGTGCATCGTTCCGTTCTCTGCGCTCATGACTCGGGAATTGTGGTGCTTTATCACCAAGAGCCTCTCGCGCGCGCCGGATACCCCTCACATCTCGTTCGAGCTGGGTAAGTGTCTCCTTGTCCTTTGGTCGCAGTACACCGCGCGTTTCTAGTTCCTTCAGCTCATCGATCTGTTTTTGAAGGCGGTCTGGATTCCGCCGCGCGAGCTTTTCATTGCGCTGATCCTGTACATTCCGTTTCGATTTGTTGATTTCCTTCTTCTTGTCGGCTTTACGCTGCGCCGCGACAGGGTTAAACGATTTCTCCTTTGGCATATTGACGCCCTGAGACCGTCGTTCTAGGAGGGTAGATTCGATGTGTGTGCCCAAAGAGGTAAATGCGAAGCAAATGGATCACATGAAAGATTCGAGCTCAGGGCAAGCTTGCAAGCTTGGACCCAAACGCGACAGCGACGTGCAAATGATGTCAGCCTCCAACTTCTCGCGACAGTCACGGTGGCAGCAACATGATTGTCTCTCTTTGCAACCATCGCCGACATGGCCAGAAAGGATGTGATAGCGCGCTCAGTCACGCATTCGATCATTCACAGCGATGCCAGCCGTCCTAACGTCCTCTCGCGCATTCCCAATTTCTTCTGGATCTACTGGCTTACCTTCCAGTGTGTCCGCGAGGACCTTTTCAAGGCGCTCCGCGGCATATGGCAGATTAAGGAAGGCGAGTACAAGAGCAGCTTCGGCAAAGATGACAAAAAGAAACGCGACCTGAAGGCGATGGGTGAGGAGCAAGCCTACAGATGAACGCTACAGATGCTGTGCTAACAATGCCGTAGGCGATATGGGCTACAGTGGTTCAACCTTCTTCACCACCTCTGACAACTTCTACATCGTCAAGTCTATCCCTCGCCACTTCGAGCACTCTTTCTTCAAGAACGACCTTCTACTCCCATATGCCGAATACATGCAAAACAATCCAAGCTCCCTTCTCACGCACATCACTGACTTTCTCGAATGTTATCAAGTCTCAATCGGCACAATATGTGGCCTAGCTCCGAGCCATCATATTGTTATGGAGAACCTGTTGTACGGCAAAGAGGACAGTTGGGAAGACTATGACCTCAAACCTCAATCATATTTCTACCCGGAACGAGATGTCGCAGGAGGAATTTTGACGAGTGAAGCTACGAAAAGCAAACTTGCAGATGACTATAACGAGAAAATCGTCTTGACTTTAGACGAAGCCGAGGATCTGAAAGGGCAGCTCGAGAAGGACACCAAGCTGTTGGCCGATTGCAACGCTGTGGACTATTCTCTCATGCTCGTTCGGATACCTGTGTCCGATGCCCCTGATCAGGAAGAACTCCCTGCCAAGAGCAAGACGCCTCTTGTGCCTCCAGCTCCACCCAGCTGGCGAACAGGAATCAAATCTGCAGACGGCAAGTGGATGTATCGGGCTGCGATACTGGACTTCTTCTGGGCAAAACATAAAGTACATGCAAAGGCTATGACTGGGCTTATCAACACATATAATGCCGTTGACAGGCAGGGTCCGATGTCTGTCACGACCGACAGCCCAGAATATCGGACGAGATTTTTGAGGATGGTGGAGGACATGATTGAGCGGCGTTAAGCTGGCAACGGTATCTCGACGGATGCACGACACTCCGACTTTGACTGACTTTTGTTTTGATACGATACCCATATAGCATTGAATTCATGCCAATCTCATCCTGCTATCGAGCTTCCCATCGGAAGCAATGTGACACACATAAATGATCGATTCACCTCGTCTCGAAGCAATGTGTCAAAAAGAAACATGGCAAGAATTTCCACAAAATCTTGCTCTATCAATTTGATATTTTACCTGCACCAGTCTATCTCTTGCTACTGTCCTCTTCTTCCTTTTCGCCTTCTAACCAGATTTCATGACCATCACCCTCCTTTACCCAAGTACCAGCGACAGCGCCCACAATCGAGATAGCGCACATTCCCCACCAGGCGAGCCCAACGACTCCTGCATTCAATCCCAAACCATATGCCCAACCGGCCATTACTGGGCCTATCGTCCTCGTTAACGATGAGACGGATTGTCCAATTCCATGTATGCTTCCTAAGACACTAGGATGCGGACAGCAGTTATTGACCAGGATAGCTGTACTAGGCAAGGCAAAAGTGCGAGCCGTGACTTGGAATACCAGAACAAAAGTGATGGCAATCCAGATCGCCGCACCAGCAGCTTGGTGAGGAGGTGGCAGAGTACTGGGTATGATCGCAAGGAACGGAGCCAAGAAGTATGATATCGGGAATAGTAAGAGCGATAGTCGATAAGCCGTGATAGTGCCGAGCCGGAATTGGACGCGAGGGTAGATGAGCAGTTGAAGTGAGATGCCCAAAACTCCTAGAATGGCGAGAGCCATACCAATTGCCGGTGGCGGTAGGGCAAGGCCGCCAGTGAAGGTGAAAGGAGCATGAGGCTTGTAACCTTTTGGAAGAGGCAGCTTCTCAGAGCCTTTGGAGTCGGGCGAATATCGAGGCGTGGAGAGGAACACAAACCAGAGATTGTTAAACGTCCCCACATGCATTGCCAGGAGGCCGTGCGCGAGAAATGTAAGAAGCACATTGCGGGTCCAGATGCGACGAAAAGGCAGCTTTTGTCTAGGCTTTGGTTTGGCCGCAGACGCAGACCGGCGCTCAATGTCCTGTGAGAGCTCCGAATCATGGAGAGGTGTGTAGTCCTGATTCGATCGTCTGCGAAAGATGACCCTGGCAATGAGCTTGCCCAGCTTGAGTCCGTAATCATTCTTGCCTTTCAGTGCATCGAGCGTTTCTTCCAGACCTAGCACCAAAGCAAGAGCGCTTGTAACGAGGAATGTTGCGTTGACGATATTCGGCAAGGCATATGGGAATCGCATGAATAGCGGAACTCCATGCTCCCCACCGAATGTGCTTCCAGGTCCAAAAAGGTGAGGATAGGATCCAGCAGGATCAGCAAGAAGACCTCCAAGTAATGGACCAATGATCACACCGATGTTGAAAGTCATGGGTAGAAGCAGAAACGCCCGGCCCTGGTACTTTTTCTCCTTCACAATTTCAGAAATCATCGTTCGCATGACCCCAATGTTTCCATTGAGGATTCCGCCGACAGCGCGCCAAAACATGGCTACCGCAAAAGACTGACTGAAGCCGAACCCAAGGGCTCCAATCGCAGTTCCAAGCAATCCGATCAAGATCACTCTCTTTCTACCCAGCCTTTCACTGTCGGCTAGCCGACCCCACAGGATAGCAGTACAGAATTGAGCTCCAGTGAATGCAGCTGCAAGCAGACCAGCTTGCTGCGATACCGTACTGTCGGAAGGCGTGGAGCCATCGGCCGTCTTGAATGACTTCAACTGATAGAACATGTAGCTCTGTAAGCTCGTTTGCGTAAGAGGTTCGCTCAATCTTGCAAGTGTAAGAATTGCAAGTTGCCCTTTCCTAGGCAAATCCTTCCATGCCACAGCCTCTCGCTTCTCTTGCTTGGTGGGTGGCCCTGGTGGAGGTTCGCCGTCGTCATCCGCTTCGCGGGCTGTGTCTGCGATTCGAGTATCATGATTCAGGTGGGCAGTGTCTTGAGCCAGCAATCGCTCTTCCTCGTCTGCTATGTCGTCTTCATTTTCGTGGTCGTCGTGGTTGTCTATGCTTTTCCGCCTCTTGCGTATTTCCTGGTCTGTCTCAAATCTATCAAGTTCTATGCTGGCGTACTTGCGATCACTGTTGTTTGGGTGTGGGCTGCCGAGAAGAGTGGTAGCGGCACTGTCGACAGTGTCTACAGTATCGGTTCTGTTGTGCCCGCCATGTGCTCGATCTCTATCCATGCAGTTGCAAGGTGAAGTATGAGTGTAAGTCTACCCGGCTCTTGGGCACTTGAGATCGGCGCCTAGTGGGCTGGACTGGAGTAGCGATTAGCGATATCGGCTTCGAACGAATGCGCGCCAAGAGAATGTTAAGGTGCGGACTTTGCGTGCCAGTGAAGTGCAATGAAAAGAAAGTAGCAGGTAAGGCACATCAAGTGTGCTTATCACCATCATCTTTTCCAGCACCAGTGATTCGTTGACCATTCTTGCATGAAGCCGCTTCGATGCCTCGTGCGAAGAGAAAACCCAGGTGCCGAGTTCCGTAGTCATACGCCGCGACGCACTTCATTCGTCGAAAGCTGTTCCTGCAGTACTGACATGCTCGAGACGGAAACGCCGCCGCCAGAAACGCAACTTCGCTACAGATGCGGACAGTTGAGCGTCAAGATTGTTCAGCAAGGCGCATGGCCTGAATGATGTCGAGAACGCAATTTCGTTTTTGCAACTCGCTCTTGATATGAACGCCCACAGTCCTAAATCGAGCTTACTTCGTTTCAATAGCTTCAAACGGAGGCAAAGACAGAATCTCGGGGTATCTCGCTGTGCAAATAGCATGAAACGTTTGCCGCATTTGATGATGTGTGCTTCGGGAATGAGCGCGCTGTCGAGACCGCAATGCCAGCAGCCATCTCTCGCACCAATTGTCGTGATGAAAGAAGGCACGCTGCGAAACGTGAGTCAGGCCGTCGAGACTTCTCTGAGTGATTGCCATCAATAAAGAGCCCTACCTAAGCTCAACGCTCAATGTTTCGTGTTATATCCTTCTGCTCTCCAGGTCTGCTCAGTCCTTGAATCAAGGAATCGCACCAAGAGCGAGCGACGTATTCGAGCGTGGTTGCATGCGCAAAACGGACAGGGCTCAACGCGGTCCATTTAGGTTTGATATCCCAGGAAGCCCTGCGAAGTTAATGAAGATTGCAGCAAGGCAAAAGCTTAGGTATACGAACGGTGTGTGAAGTGCTCAGCAGTGTCAAAATACATTCCACACCCTACTTATCCTGAGTCGGAAGAGACAAGTACAGATCGCCCTTGAATGTGAATTGTGAACTCCAGTCACGCCTCCTGCTGACTATCTTGCAAGCCGCTTCCTTTTGGTCGAAGTTCCCTTCGTGTCTTGAAAGGAGACTCCGCTCGATTTGCCATGCCCTTATACGGATCTGGCATTGGAGTCAATAATTTGCTATACATGGAGAAGGTGCGAGCAGGGCTCTGAAAAGACTCGCGAAAAATCATACCTTTTCATGCCGTTTACGACACATACCTCGGATCGCCCTGGAAGACACTGCGGAAAAGGAATCAGTCATAATCCTCAGCCACAAACGCTTCCTCCAACTTGGGCTTCAATCTAGGAAAAGTCTAAGCTTGGATTCAGTCGCGCAGGAGGTCGTCCACGCGGGGAAAGGGACAACTTACAGGTGAGATTCGTAGTAATCCAGTAGTCGTTGCGGACATTTTTGTCGGAGCACATTCATCTTGTGTTGCGTCTTACGCCCGTCGTTCCACTCAAGAAGACCTTCTAGAGATTTGACATCCTTCTTTCCCTTGGTGAGGCCGACTTCTTCACTCTCGACTATCGCTGCAACAGATGAGACATGGTCCTCCCAGCTGCCAACGGGCAGAGTGTCTACTGCGGAAGTACCGTTGGCGTCAGACTTTCGTCCTCGGCCTTTCTTGTTGCTGGACGGCGCGGGAGAGTCGAGATCTGCTTGGGTCGAATTCCGTTTGGCCAGAGATGCCTTGGTTGGCTTCTTGCCCTTCGCTGGTGGTTCTGGCGTCCCGCCGATCGCTCGATGATATGCACCAAGAGCTTCTCTCGCGCCCTCGCTGTTATACAGTCAGCCAATGCCTCTTCATCACTACACGTCGGACGTACAGATTCTCAATGGGCTCCCAAGTCTTGTCGTCCTCCTCATCGTAGCCAAGCCATTTGACCTTGTATATCACCTTGCCTTTCACAAAATTGTGTTCTTCGATTTTCTCCACTTGATATTCGTCCTCGTCGTCCTCATCCTCTTCATCGTCCATGTCAACATCCTTGGAGGCTTTAGGCTTGGCGGGGATAGCATCGAGGTCATCAGACCCGCTCTCGCTTGCTAGCAGAGCTGTCAGCCAGTTCGTTCACGATGCTTTCATCAGAGATATGTCCTTACCTGCGGGCGGCATTCTGTTTCGTCGACCGCGTACAGGTGTGGGAGTGTCGCGCAGAGTATTTGACAACTTCAGTTGCACCTGAGGGCTGCGCACACTGCACACGCGACTGCGTCAGTATCAATAATATACAGTCTATGCGACCAAGACTGGGGTAGAGAAATGCAATGCGACAGCGATGTGAACTCCAAGCGGTGCACTGGGAGGCTGGAGCAGTCGCAGAACGAGACGAGCTGTCTGGCGCTGGCTGGAGAGCTTCGGCAGGCGCGTCAAGCGGGACTAGCCGAGCCAGAGACGCGCTTTCCTGAAAAGTTGGAGCTTCGGGGCATCGCCAAAGAACCTTGACACTGCTGAATTGCTGAGAAACGATTGCAGCATTCACCCTACGCACCTGCTGACATTTCTGTTGAGCTTCTTCGCCTGTCGCATCTTCCAACCCTTACGACGGGGCATTTTGTCGAATAGTCGAAAGAATTTGTGCTGTTCGTGGTTGTTGGAGAGTAAAGGTCTGAGGAAAGTTGCCTGTTGCTGTCCGCAGAAGCAGAAAGAGCAAACATGGCCGGACAACCCATGCGTGAGTGTTGTATGTGAAAACGTACAAGTGAGGCAGGAACTGACACTTTCTACAGAGCTCGATCTGAGCAACGGTATGCGCACCATCGAAGTGAGCCCCGCCGAAGCACTGATACTAACGAATTCTAGCCCACATCACACAAGATGAGTCCGGCAGACCCTTCATCATCGTCAGAGATCAAGGCAAGAAGAAGCGAACACATGGCACCGACGCCGTCAAGCAACATATCCTCGCTGCACGCACGGTATCGTCCATCGTCAAGACCTCTCTTGGCCCGCGAGGTTTAGACAAAATCCTCATTTCACCCGATGGAGATATCACAGTCACCAACGACGGCGCTACCATTCTAGGTCAGATGGAGATCAAGCATCACATCGCGAAGCTGCTCGTATCACTTTCACAATCACAAGATGCTGAGATTGGAGATGGCACAACTGGTGTTGTGGTTTTGGCTGGTGCTTTGCTAGAACAGGCTGCGGAATTGATTGACAAGGGAATCCATCCCATCAGAATAGCAGACGGATATGACGCCGCGTGCGAAGTGGCTGTGGAAGAACTGGACCGGATATCAGATGTCATGCCCTTCACCAAGGCTGACACTAGCAACTTGCTCAAGTGCGCCAAGACGTCGCTGGGTAGCAAGATCGTCTCCAAAGCACACGACCAATTTTCGCAAATGGCTGTAGATGCTGTGCTCTCGGTCGCAGATCTGGAGCGTAGAGACGTGGACTTCGAGCTTATCAAGGTGGATGGCAAGGTTGGCGGTTCACTTGAGGACTCTGTCCTTGTCAAGGGTGTCATTGTGGACAAGGACTTCTCTCACCCACAGATGCCCTCGGAAGTACGCGATGCTAAGCTGGCCATTCTGACCTGCGCATTCGAGCCACCGAAGCCAAAAACCAAGCATAAGCTCGACATCACTAGTGTTGCTGAGTTCAAGGAGTTGCAAAAGTATGAGCAAGCCAAGTTTGCCGAAATGATTCAACAAATCAAGGACACCGGCGCGAACGTGGTCATCTGCCAGTGGGGCTTTGACGACGAAGCAAATCATCTTCTTCTCACAAACGAGCTCCCAGCTGTGCGGTGGGTTGGTGGTCCTGAGATCGAACTGATTGCTATCGCTACCAATGGACGCATTGTACCACGATTTGAGGATCTTAGCGCGCAAAAGCTGGGCAAAGCCGGGATTGTGCGTGAGATGTCCTTCGGTACGACGAGAGAAAAGATGTTGGTTATCGAGGAATGCGCCAACTCGAGAGCTGTCACAGCTTTCATTCGTGGTAGCAACAAGATGATCATCGATGAAGCGAAGCGGTCATTACACGACGCGCTTTGCGTGGTTCGAAATCTTGTCAAAGACAACCGCATTGTATACGGAGGCGGTGCAGCAGAAATCGCATGTTCGCTCGCAGTCGAGAAGGAAGCACTCCAGACACCTGGCCTTGAGCAGTACAGTATGCGCGCGTTCGCTGATGCGCTTGATGCTGTGCCGATGGCGCTGGCAGAGAACAGCGGTCTGAGCCCGATTGAGACATTATCAGAACTGAAAGCGCGGCAAGGGAAGGGCGAGGGCAAAGGGAGATTGGGCGTTGACTGCATGCAGACCGGATCGAATGGTAGGTCAAACAGGATCATATACGAAGTTACAACGCTAACACGCATCGCAGATATGAAAGAGCACTTCGTCATCGACCCGCTCATCTCGAAGCGCCAACAACTCCTGCTTGCTACCCAACTTTGTCGAATGGTCCTCAAGGTCAACAATGTCATCATTGCTGGCAGCGACGATAACGACTTTTAGATGAATTGTCATCACGCATGCAAAAGTAATGCATAGCGACGGCGCCTTATGTAGACGGCTCGGCATATACCCAGGTTCCCAGTAGTAGGGAGGTATGTAGAATTCGAAAAGCCTGTATAGTGCTACCACTGCACACTCATACTTTTCACTTCATCTGTGAAAGCGATGCTCTGCTCGTGGGCAGACCGCGTCTGCAAGCAGCTTTCAGACGCGTCCACGACACGCTAAGCCTTTCACATGCGCAGCCTTATTCGAACACGGACCTTCGACGTTTACACGCGCCATCTACTTCAGGAAGCCAATCGCCTGCAATCGCACTTTCCAGTTAACATCGTCAACATGTCGAAGCGCAAGCATGATGAAGATGTGCATTCAGATCACAAGCTGCGTGCTGCGCCTGCCTGGGAACGCGATAATCGCACTGTTGCGCAGCTCACCACGGGCTCAATTGGTATACATCGCGTTGCATACCCGCGCGCGAGCCTGCTCGGTCTGCCTCGAGAGATACGCGACCTACGTGAGTAGCCTGAAAGCGACCTCGAGTGTATTGGATCGTCTCTGACACATGTTCGAAGTTTACTCTTACATCCCTCATGAGATACGTTGCGTCCCTGAAGACTCGCAGTCGCATCGAATTCGCTATCCTCGCGCTGCCGTCCCATATACCAACGACTGTCCTTCGCCGGCCATGTACGAGGGTGTGTTGATTGGTCATCAAGTTGTTGATGAGCTCGCCCATCTCGCCAGCGCGCAAGGCTGGCATCGCCATCCCATGTTCACCGTTTGCCGGCAACTCAGTAAAGAATATCTGGATGTATGCTCAAGTGGTACTTGGTCGTTTAGCGAGGCGCGACACTGACGTTCACCAGTTCTTTCATCAGCACAACTTTCAAGCTCAGCGAATACACTTCTTAGTCCGCGGTTTCAACTTCGAGACAATCATTCGTGTCGTCAAGAACTGGCGTCCCGCGCACGTGGTTATCGAGCTTTGCGACAACTACTTCTGGCAAGAAGGAGCTGCGCAAAACCTTCGACGGTGGTATCAAAGCTGCAGAACTCCGAGCCTCGCGCGTCTAGACCAGGTTGAGATTGATGGACATCAATGCAAACTCACGTACCAGCGCCAGCTGAGATATCACTCTCCATCCCTGTTGGCACGAGGAAGACAACGTCAATGTGTTATGCTCCTAGAAATCTCGCGCATCAGATTGGGATTGTCATTGATGGCGCCAACGACTTCGGGAAGAAATACTCGCGAGGCCATAAGGAGGCACTTGTGCAAAGCCATTCAGTGGATCGACACCTACAACGGTAACAGAGCTCGTGCATGGGACAGTTGGATCAAAGCTGCGAAACGCGACGTCAAAATTGCTCGGAAAACAAACCGAGATCTGGACTTGCGAAGACCAGCAAGCTGTTGGGCAGGAAGAGAGACTTCGAGGACATGGAAGCAGGCGGGCGAGAGGATCCTTTGAATGCAAAGATGCGAGCTGTGGTGAAGAGATGGGCTGCGCTCAAATTCCAGCCTACCATTGCAGATTTTCGAGCTGCGGAGGCAAGAGTAGCCAGCGAGATATTGGGCGAGGCAAGGTATGGAGAGCGCCTCGTGGAGCAGCTGAGTGCTAGTACCGAGGCAATGGATGGCGTCCAGACTCA
This sequence comes from Pseudocercospora pini-densiflorae CBS 125139, assembly GCA_000504365.2. Classification (NCBI taxonomy): domain Eukaryota; kingdom Fungi; phylum Ascomycota; class Dothideomycetes; order Mycosphaerellales; family Mycosphaerellaceae; genus Pseudocercospora; species Pseudocercospora pini-densiflorae. Next base: position 31,444 of record AWYD02004686.1, on the reverse strand, counting down.
GAGTGATATTGAGTTGGACACCATCTTGGAAAAGCTTGGGAAAATGGATCTTAAGGGCTTGGGAAGTGGACGAGTTGATGCTGATGATATCGACGCGGCAAACGAGATGGAAATTGAGCCAAAAGAAGTGAAGAGCTCATTCGGTATCAACCTGAAGGTCGTGATAGAGCAGTCTCTAAGCTCAGTCTGGTAGGATGAGATGAGCAGATCAGCCTATCTGAGAAAAGGGAACCCAGAGGCCTCCAAACATCACAACATCCTCATGCCTGGCCATCTTCAACTTCAAAGTCCTCAACCAATCCTTCTCTGACCGCCATCTCCCTTGCCGTCTCCATCCCGACCAACTTCTCGACTTCCAGCTTCATCTCCTCGTCCACCTCGTCCTCCTTCAGCTCTCTCGCCTGATCCCTCACAATATCACAAATCGCATCCAAGAGACTCGCGACAGTAAAAGCATTCTTGACGACGCCAGTCTTACCTCCCAACCCAGCAGGAGTTGTACCATCGACCTTGCTCAAATCACATTTCGCTCTGTCGGAAGGTGATAGCATGGCAGTGTAGAAGGACTTGAGGAGGCTTTGAGTTTTGAGGCATTGAGAGATGAGAGGACGTTTGGATTGTGAAGTGAGAAGCGACTGAAGGGTATTGTGCTCCCCCACAAGGAGGAAGAGCCAAGAGGATGGGTCTGGATTGGCAGATTTTAGAGAGCTTGATGGTGAGCTTGACATTTCTTGTCGACCTCATTTCTGATCATCTTGCCCACCTTATGACATGTAGACTTTCTGTTTGCTACTCTGAGATGCGCTTCGTTCAACGATCAAGATTGTTAAAGACAGTGCCAGGCTTCGCTGTCTGTTTCGCACCATCAGCTTTTAGATATCTGTTCAAGCTGGACGAGTCTCTGAGACAGAAGCCACAATCGAGGTCGGATCACTTGCAGAGACAGACTTCGCACTCTACAACATTGACAACAACTTGAAGCAAGACTGCGTGTAATACTCACTAGTCAATGCGCCGTATGTAAAGGTTTACCTGATAAAGCAATTCCTGGCTCGAGATGACACTAGTCCCGGAATGGCGAAAAGTGCCTGACCATTTCGCCTGCAACAGACATCCTCATTATGAGATCCACTGCGAGCGCACGACACTTTCTTCCTTGGCCGGGCATCCCTATGTCATGTTACATTACTTCGCACTCCATACGCTGAATGGATGTTGCGGATCCTGGATCCATTCTCTCCGCACGCCAGATAGTTTTCTTGACACATATTTGTGGAGGAAGGTTCCGTCAGCGAGAATATGCTCGTCTGGAGACGCTGGTTGCCATCAGCAGAGATTTGAGCATACGATGGCACCATGGCCCTCTCACTGTTGCTCCTCGAAGTTGCTCCTCGAAGTCGAAGCGATCTTCACGGTCAAGCACTGCGCCAAGTGAGGAGTGCGATATCCGGGCCTGAGGTTTATCAGGAACGACATTGGTATCGCATCCGATGAATCTGACTTCTATGATCGGCGGTACCGGGTCCTCCTCCCGAAGCAAAGATACCGCTGACCACAGAGTTCAAGGATGTGCTGATAGCTAGTTGTGCGGATGCCAAATCGTGCACTAGCCAAGAGACGTAGAAAGTGTCGGCTTGCTGAGGACTGCACTGGCACACTCAAAAATAACCGTGCTTCCCACTTCTCCCTACATTCATCTTTTTACCTCATGCTGAATTACTGTCCAGACAGTTTTCACGGCCAGAATCACGCCATTCCTCTATGCTACCGGAGCACCGTTTGGAACAGCTTACGAAACGACATCCGCAATAGGCAACATGTCGTCTGACGATGCTTCTTCGAAGGGTTCCAAGCAGCCTGTCGATGTTGATGTAGAGATGGTCGCCCTCGAGGCCCAGCGCTCTAGCACAATCGGGTCTACCAGGACCACAGGAAGCCCCACCTTCGGGGAGGGCGAGATCAACTATGAAAATGTACGTCCTCGCTTTCTTGCCAGCCTTAACATCTTTGATGCGGTAGCTCTTTGACGAGATTCGAGTCGAGTCCGTGCTGATGATGTCTGTGCTATAGACTGGCTGGAAGTTGGCCGCGTTTCTCATGATGAAGACCCAAGTAGGAATAGGTGCTCTCTCGATTCCAGGCGCCTTCGAAACCTTGGGCCTTATACCAGGCGTCTTCGTCCTGCTCATCGTGGCGATTATGACGACTTGGTCCAACCATATGGCTGGCGTTTTCTGCCTGAAACACAATGAGATCTTCAGTCTCGATCAAGCTGGCAAAGAAATGTTTGGTGCCCCTGGGGAATTTATCTTCTTGGCCTGTTTAATGCTGTGTATGTATCTGAGCACGTTCTGCATCGATGGACGCTTGACTGACCTTGACATAGACTATATCTTCACAGCTGGCTCTGCTTTAGTGTCGGTCTCAACGTGCCTGAACGCGTTATCCGAGCATGGAGCATGTACTGCTGCGTTCATCACCGTGGCCGCCGTTGTCGCTTTATGTCTGGCATCTGTTCCGAAGGTCGCCCAGATCAGCTGTTTCGCTCCTGTGGCTATGGCGTTCATCCTTTCGTCCCGTGAGTATATTCATCGACGAGATTGAAAGTAGCTTGGTTCTGACATCGCTAGTGTTCACTGTATCCATCGCGGTATCTTTGCAGCGCCCAGCTGCTGCACCTCAGACTGGCCCATGGTCGTCAGATTATAAGTTGTTCGCCAGCCCATCGTTTCCTCAGGCCATGGCAGCTGTGTCGATTATCATCTTCTCTTTCACGGGCACGCCATACTTCTTCACCATCTTCGCCGAGATGAGAGTCAAGAAAGACTACTTCAAGTCCATGTATCTCTGCCAGTCGGTTGTCTTCAGCATCTATGCCATTACTGGAATCATGGTCTACTATTTCTGTGGCTCGTACGTCACATCACCAGCGTTGGGATCTGCTGGCCATCTCATTAAGAAGGTCGCATACGGCCTTGGGCTACCTGGCCTTGTGATCACCTCGATGATTGTCTGTCACGTGAGTCATTTTCCAACTCCAGATAGCGATGACCCAGCCACTAACGTATACATACAGGTGCCTGCCAAGACAATATTTCTCCGCTGCCTGGCTGGCAGCAAGCACGTCAACTCCAACACCTGGCAGCATTGGACAGTTTGGTTCAGCTGCACTTCGGGCATCGTTCTTGTCGCATACATCATCGCAAGTGCTGTCCCTGGGTTCTCCAGCCTTGTCTCATTGATAGGCGCACTGTTCGGAACATTGATTGTACTTCAGCCCTATGCAATGATGTGGTGGTACGATGAAAGGCATCGCGATCGAAGTCAACGTAACAGGCGATGGCACGCTGCTGCCGTGTGGGCGTCCTTCATCTTCGTTGCAGGTTGTTTCTGCACCGTTTCTGGCACATGGGGCGCTTTGCAGAAGCTCATTCAGGCGTATCAAGCGGATGCCGGGTCTGTATGGTCTTGCGCAGACAATTCTGGCTCCAAGTAGAGAGGCGGAGCTCGTGTTGCGTTGATGTAAAGGCCAGAGCTGTATCTTTGGCGATTAATGAGTATACGAGAATTCCAACCTATGAACCGACCGCTGTGCATCTGTCATGACTTGTGCGTACACCTTCGATTTATGTTATTGTTCGTGGGTGGCCAGAGAAAGGGCTCCAGTACAGCTCTCTGTCCGTCAGAATTGTCGGAGTAGGTTGATTTCTATTCCAATTCTGCCGAGATTGCACAAGCATCTCATTACTGTATTGGTATAAGTGTCCCACTGCCTAATCTTGGCTGGTTGTGAGGTCTAATGAGTGCGTCTCTCCGACACTGTCCTCCAGAGCATGCGAATGGCACAGATGTGTGCGAAAGCACCCGTGAGTCGATGTTGCCACTGTGCTTGCTGTCGAATGTCTGTATGTACCAACGACGCTGTGGCGCTGGCGCTTCCTTCCGCCTCCACAACGACGGTGCGGAAGTGGCGCCGTGCCTGCATTTCTAGCGCGTTTCACAATAAGGCTTGGCTGTTGTTTCTGGTCCTGGCGATCTTCGCATCTCCCGAGTTGTAGAGACATCGCAAGTAGAACCCAGGTTCGACTTGAAGCGTCGTCTCCGCTATGATATCAACAACATTACATCTCATTGCGCACGTTTACTGCCTGTAATTGGGCCACCATCTGCAAGATTGAATACAAGCACGCGACAAACACGATTAGAAAGAGGCTGGGGAATGCTCGCATAGGGGTCCACGGTGTCGAATCCTGTTATACAGCAACGACGAATATTTTGTGAACAGACAGGTCTCTTCAGCTAGCGGCGAGAGTCCACGCATCAGCCAATATGCCAGTCGCCGCGATCCTCCTCGCCCAGCGAGACATCGGAAGCACAGTTGATGGGGTCCACGAGTCGCTCTCCTCTTGGGACGGTTGCATGGCGCATTCATACTGCAAGTGGCCGGTCATAGCAGGAATAGTCGTCGGCTCGCTCATAGTCCTTTCGATACTGTGGTGTCTTGCACGCTGTTTGTGCTGCGGGCTGGAATGTTGCTGCGGCTGCTTATCCTGCTGCAATGCTTGCTGCCCGAGTCCACGAGGACGAAATCGAGATCGAGGAGGATACCAACAAGCACCACCTACGCCATATCAGTACCAACAGCCACCTCCGATGCAGCCACCAGCATATATGGCTGGTGGAGCTGGTGGAGGCTACCGTGGCGCACCAGTCGCATCGACAGCGACGTTCGACGCACCGAGCAAAAAGTTCAACGAGGACGCTCTCCCTGCGATGCCTAGCTGGCAGAATGCCCAATCTAGAAGAGTTGAATCGGATGAAGAAGTTGAGCTTGAGAAAATGGATCACACGTCTCCTACGCATACATCCCCACCATACCAGCAAGACGCTCTTTTAGGAAAGAGTCAGGACAATTTCGGCACCGATCGATACAATTCAGCACACTCTGGCGACTTGGGAGCAAGCGGCATGCATGCTAATCCCTACAATGACTATTCCTCGCAACAGCACCAACACTATCCAGCAAGTCCATATGGAAATCAAGGCAGAAATCACAATCCTACTGGATACTTCACAGGAGCGCAAACGTCTCCTTCTCATCATGAGCAGGCACCGCCATCACCCTATGGCGGTCAAAATACATACAACAACAATCGCGCCGAGCCATACTCTCCGAACAGCTTCATGAGTCCAGTGTCGCCAAATCAATACAGAAGCCCGATGGCAGGCGGCTTCCACACTGCAGGCCGAACCTCTCCGCTCTCTTACGCACCTACGAATGCTGAATACTACGATCGTGCGCAACAGCCATCATATGCTCAGCCGAAGCCATATGAGCAAAGCGCAGCACCATCATATCATACTGAAGCGCCGATCGTAAGCCCACTTACACCTCCAGCTTTGACGCCTGGTCGAAAGCCAGTCAATGGTGGCTGGAGAGAAGTCTGAAAGCATACGAGCTTTCTTTGAATGATTTATCATCTGGTTTGCAAGTCACAAGAGATATCCATTGAATCGTTTAGCGTTGGTGTTATGGCGTTGAAGCGGGAATTTAGCTACGATCTGTGCTCTATGCTTCGAGCATTGTTAGCAGCGAATCCATCGAGTCCTTCATTATTTTTGCGAAAGCCATCAGTGTCTAACTCCCGCCCGGTCTCCATGCTGCAACGTGACTAGCTTCCTTGCTTTTCCTGGTTGCAGAACTGAACAGCTGACACGGGAGCGCAAACTCAATTCCCCTGTCGACACGAACCTTTGGCCAACTCCAAGCAAAACGCCGTTCGAGCCCAGAACACAGTTCAAAAGTGATGTAGTTCCGGTTTCGAAATTGGTTAGAGGTAAGGTCGGGCATCTCCTTCAGCAGCACCTGAACCTTGCGCACTTGTTTCCTTGTACGACAATATGGTGTCGCTTGAGAATCCGGGCAAAAGGGAGATTGCCATTGTCGTCCTCTTCGGGGTGTTGATGGCAGCAAAAGGAATTATACATCAGCATAACAAGAAGCAGGCCAAAGGCTACGACGGGCGAGGGGATTCGAGCTCCAGGAGATCGCCGAGACGAGGACGAAGCACCAGACGCCGTTCGATTGAAGAAGATCCGTTGCAACCTCGTCCAGGTCTTACGAAAGAAGAGTCGCGTGAAAGGAGGAGGCTGCGAAGGATTTGTGAAGACAAGGACCATTTTGCTGCAGGTCATAGTAGTCCTTACCAGTAAACCATGGGCAAGGAGCGGCAACGGCGTTGGCCAGCTCGTGATCGTCTTGGCCGATCAGCAGGCGAATGTATCGTTGGCACATATGAGCTGCTGGAGCGAATTCTGTCCCACCTTCCGCCCATCGAGCTGTTTCGAGTCGCACGCGTTAAGTCATGTTTTTCGAGTATCCTGCAGTCATCACCAGTATTGCACGCCAAGTTTCGCATTGTGCTTGATGAATCACAGGACTCGTCAACCTTTCCGCTCTCATTGGAGCTATTTGAGGAGATCGGATGTCGTTGGAGTTATCCCTTTGGAAGACGACAACAGGAGATGTATGTTTTGGCTCGGATACGCAAGTCTGAGGTTGCTGCCGAGCGCTGGAGAAGCAAACAGGGGAGCTGGAGGAAGCTCCTACTCAGCAGTGAAAGAACAAATAGTGTAACGGCACATGTTGAGAGTTGGAGCCACTTCAGGTCAGCGCTTGCTACAGGATGCTCGGGTCAGTACGACTTCGAGTTTCGGTATGAGAAAATACCTGTGTCTTCGGCAGGTGGGATGGGGATCACGCTGGGCGATCTCGCGGATGTGGCCTTTGAGCTGCACGATCTGGACTCGGATGTGGGCGTCAAGTTCAGTACATACGTCAATGCGAAAGGAGAAGCAATCGTCCATGACTGGGAGCGGCCCAAACTCCTGCCGTACCACGAGACAGTCAGGTCAGCCAGGAGGACGTGGAACTGCGAGCGAGCCAAAGGAATGCGGCCTCGGAATCTGGCTTCCTCGAACATGGAGCAAGGTATAGAATCGGGAGGAAAGCAGCCCTTGCAGCCGTCGGTTGGCGAATCATCTTGTGCTCCTGCGGTGTTCACATTGCGCGGATTTGCGAGCATGAAGGGGTCTGCTTGATTTAGTATCCTGTGTATTATGTTAGCATTCTGCTAAGGTTTGTTCTCTCCGCATGCTTTGCATATTGCTTTTAGTAAACTTGAACAACATCGATATCTGTCAAGTCGTTCATGGCTTCAACTCGAGATACTCCATTATTCACGCTGCATTTTTCTGAGATCTAGCTGCCTCGCGACAAGAGCAGACAGACGAAACCCTGTGTCATGGACCTTGACCAAGTCTGAAGCACTGCTTTCCGCTGTATGTCTGACGGTGATAGAATGTCGCATTTAGTCGAAAGGCTCGCATGCCTTTTTCAACAGTTCGATGTGCTCCTTGGCGGGGCCTGCTGCATAGAATGACTTTTATTGCTTTCCATCTCAAACGACTCTGCTTGATCATCTCGTCTTCTGCATTTCGCGAGCGAAGTCATTCAAATGCGGTAAGGATCGGGTATGCACCTTGCCGTCGCCGCGAAAGCACCGCGGCTAGCATGGTTTCCTCCAGTGGAGCACCTCAATGCTCTCCAAAACCTCGATTCGAGTGCTGGGCGGCGTGATCGCGACGTCACTGACAGGTATGGGCAGATTTTGCAGCAATGGGAGCTGGAACAGAGCGAGATATATGCTGTATAACTGTGGCATTGGAATCGGACCGAAGAGTAGCGACGGTCATGCATGAAACGGGCCACGTGAAGTCCAGGTATAAGCCACAAGGCGATGGAGGGCGGGGAGAGCTGGCGTTTCGAGCTTCATGGTGCTCTAGAAGTCGCCTGTGTGTCGTAAACGGTAGGGTGCTAAGAGACTCGGAACGCTATAGTGCTATATGTAATTGCTCCACCCGACACCCACACTTTTCACACCACCAGCATCACTGCTGTTTGTTGCTTCTGTTTGTCCACTTCCTTTGCTCTCACACCAGAGACTAAGAGACGCTCACGCTGGCATCCCGACAGCAGCACCACCACCGCTCCTACTCCAACCCGACTCGGCCTTCTGAGGCACTTCGATTGAGTCTCCAGCAAAAGCAAACCGCACTCGAGAGCACAGAAGAAGAGCTCCCCTTCCTCCGCGAGCTCCGGCACAAGCAGTCCTTTGTTGCTCGTACGCGAGACAGGTTCCGTTCGCCTTCGACGCTACTGCTCTGCTTCGGCATCTTTCTGGTAGTAGTCTTACAATTCATCTTACCGCGCGATCTCTCATTCTTCTTCCGCTCCGCCTACTCGCCGCAACCGCCGCCTTCCTGTCCTTCGCCGAACCCGTTTGTTCAGGAACTATATTGCAGAGCTCCACAGCACGTCTCAGGAAGCCTATATCATAAAAGTCCGCACAGCATGGCGTTGGCAGCAGCAGCCGAGCGGGTTGCCGCAGAGTTTGAGTACAGCAAGGAAAATGTCAACCGCGGTGTCAAGGAATTTATTCGTCAGATGGACGAAGGTCTGCGGAAGACAGGAGCCACAATGTCTCAAATTCCGACCTACGTGACTGCTGTGCCCAATGGTACGGAGAAGGGACTCTACATGGCTGTGGATTTGGGTGGAACAAACTTCCGAGTCTGTTCAATTCAGCTCCATGGCAACAGCACATTCAGCTTGACCCAGAGCAAGGTCGCCATTCCCAAAGACCTGATGGTCGCCAAAACTAGTCATGAACTTTTCTCTTTCTTGGCCAAGCAGATCGAGCTGTTCCTCAAGACTCACCACGGTGATCATTACTCAAGCCACAAGGAACGGAGGGGTTCTTCTTTCCGTGGATACAGGGAAGAAGAGATCTTCAGCTTAGGGTTCACGTTCTCCTTCCCAGTCCAGCAAGTTGGCATTAACAAAGGAACTCTCATTCGATGGACCAAGGGCTTTGACATTCAAGAGACAGTAGGTCAGGATGTATGTGCTTTGCTTCAAAAAGAAATCGATGCACTTGGACTGCCCGTAAGAGTGGCAGCATTGGTCAACGATACTGTCGGCACGTTGATGGCACGATCTTACACCAGTCCAGGAAAGACTGGAACCCTTCTCGGAGCCATTTTTGGAACTGGTACAAATGGTGCATACGTGGAGAAACTCGACAAGGTCACCAAATTGAAGAAGCTGGGTGCTGCGGCTGGCGAGGTCGATGACAGTACTGGAGAAATGATCATCAACACTGAATGGGGTAGCTTCGACAACGGTCTTTCCGTCTTGCCAAAAACGCCGTACGACCACGACTTGGATAGAGAATCGGTAAACCCCGGTATTCAGATGTTCGAGAAGCGCGTGTCCGGTATGTTCCTGGGCGAGATCTTGCGAAGAGCACTGGTGAGCTTGATGAAGGATAGTGCCGTGCCGCTCTTCACGGACGAGCACTCCAACCAGAATGATGTCCACAGCACGACCAATGTAGATCCAGAGTCGAAACTTTACAAGCAATGGGGACTAGACACCAGCTTCCTCTCCACAACCTCCGGAGACAGCAGCCAGGGCTTGAAAATCACCAGGCAGGCTCTTGACAGCGAGCTTGGAGTTACAGCTGCTTCGGCGGAAGACGCGGAGGCAGTGCGACTCATTGCATCCGCCATTGGCAAGCGTGCGGCACGCCTTTCTGCTGTTGCCATAGCTGCCGTGGTCATCGCAACAGACAAGCTGAAGAAGCCCGCCGACATTTCCACTACCAACAACGCTACTCTGGAGGTCAATGAGGACGATATTGTAGACATTGGTGTAGACGGCTCGCTCGTCGAATTCTACCCACGATTCGAAGAGTACATTCGTGAGGCTCTAAGAGATATCCCAGAGATTGGACCTCAGGGTGAGAAGAAGATCCGCATCGGCATTGCCAAGGATGGCAGTGGTGTGGGCGCTGCACTGATCGCGCTGGTCGCTGACAAGGCAAGCAAGGGTAGGTCAGAATGTTAGCGATGACTGTTTGTACTTTGCTGATTCGAATTTCGTACAGGTTCATGGCCATCTACGTCGGACTCATCAAGCAGTGGAGGTTTCTTCAGCAGCATTCTCGACAGCATCGGCAAGAGCATCAGATATCGAGTCTAAAGTGCTGTTTGAACCAGGATGGTTGGGGTTAGTCGCACAATAGAGTGGAAGGGAGTGTATGCTGTGATGTACCTGTAAATACTGATATCAAGATTCATAGCATTGGCGCATCGCACTTGGGACGGAAAATGTAGCATGCAATTTGATGGAACCCGATCGCCTTTCTGCCGATTTTCATAACTTGAATAAACCCTCCTTCATGCCTCCTCCTGCATATGGACCAGTGCAGCGTTATGGAATTATTCTTCGGCCCTCGAGAACATGGCACTCAAGAATGATCGGTACTGCAAGTGATGTCCTTCCACTCATCGAGAAGAGCAATGGTACTCTCGCACTTCTGCTTGATCATTTGGTAAGCATCACTTCCCAGCACCAACCTCAATGGCACCTCCTTTCCATCTTCCTTTGTTAGCACGTCCACGATCACTTTGCAGCCTTTCTCGATATCTCCCAACTGGTTGTTGTCCTGTCCATTCAGGGCATGTCTCACAGCACCGACAGACGTCTCATCGTACTGTTTCAATCTCTTCTCGGTGAACTGTCTTGCTCCAGGGTTGAGGAAGCCTGTACGGAAGTATCCTGGCTCAATGGAGACCACATCGATACCAAAGTCTTTGAGCTCGAGAGTAAGAGATTCACTGAAGCCGGTGATGGCCCACTTGACGGCCATGTAGACACCTGCCCCAGCGGCTCCATGCCAACTCCCTACGGACCCGAAGTGAGCTATAGTGCCGGCATTTTGTTGACGCATATAAGGTGTTATGGCCCTGGTAAGGTTGATGACGCCGAAAACGTTTGTGTTGTAGGCGTCGTAAGTTTCTTCTGGTGAGGCTTCTTCTACCGCACCTTCGAGGATATAGCCTGCTGCATTGATGAGGACATCGAAACGGCCGTAGACTTTGTGGGCTTCTGCGACAATATTTTGGATCTCTGGAAGTGGTTGAGTCACGTCAAGATCCATCGTGACAGCTCCTTTCTCTTGCAAGTCGGCAAGTTTAGAGGATTTACGCGAGGTTGCTATAACTTTGTGTCCACGGCTGAGAGCCTCGAGAGCAATGCCTTTGCCAAAGCCACTGGAGGCAGCGCCAACGAAGAAGACGAGTGGTTGCGCCATTGAAGTTTTCGAGGACGATTCTTGGTGTTGCGATATTGTACTTTTGTGGTGTTGTGAAGGAAATATTCTTGTTTGAATCGAGGCAAGAGCTTTTATCTAGCTGCGCTGTGGTTCGCAGTTAATTCGTGTAGCTCATGTTCTCCGGGTGTGCCCACGGCGTCAAGCTCCAGCTGCGGATTCTTCTCGCTAAAGCACCTTCCAAGTCGCTGCATGCGGCCGCTCTGAGAATAAGCTTGCGGCCGTCGCGGATATAACTTGCTCGTCGCGTTACGCAGGTGCGTCTCGGAAGGCCACTTCTTCAGGCAGGCGGAAGCTAGCACAAAACATCCTCTTCTTCGGAGCCACATCTCGCACATCATGAATCTCGACCTTGCCATCAGAGATTTTTCCTGGCTTCATGTCGCACTGCAGTTGATTGCTAAGCTCCTCGCAGATTTTGTATCCCTCCTCCACATTGTCGTCGCTCTTGGTACTGAAGCAGTAAACGTGGATCAGAGGCATCTTGGCGTCAGCAGGAAGCATCTCGCGTACAGAAGGTGGGTAAAGACCAATGAAGCTTGGCAGAAAGGTAGTAGCGGTAGCGGGCAGATTCATGACGAAGTGCTGAAATGTTCTTGGCTGCTTGATGGTCTGAACGACTTCTACCTTGGCGTCCTTGTCCTTGCGCGACGGTTTCGACATGATGTCGACTGCATAATCGGTCTTGGCAAGCTCGGCGACTGCGGTACGAATGAATGTTCTGCCGTCCTCGTTGAACGGCCGGACATAGTCCTGAACTTTGTTCCTCTTGATAGCGTCGAGCATACTCGTGTAGCTGTCCGGGTTTAAGTCATTCGCCCAGACGAAGATGCGCTTCTTGCCAGCGGGCACTGCAAAGGGGCCTATTCCAGCCATCACATCGCAGACAGCCTCGCCTTCAGCGAAGCTACTGACGAGCCGTCTGTGCTCTGTGTTGAGTCGGCTGTTCCAATACACCTTGCTGTAGTCGAATTTGAAGGTGCAATTCTCCTCCGAAATTGTCACGTTCAAATCGTCCGGTCCAGCAAGGACCTCGTACTTGAAGGTTCGATATTCGCTCTCTTCGCCAACGTCGTCGATTTTATTGATGACTGTACGAACGCCCGGATTCTTGTCCATTAGGATCTCGGCAATGATATGTTTATACTTCACGTATTCGTCGCGCAGATTCAGATGCGCAACGTGGCCGACCTGGGAAAAGCCGGAGGGAATCTCACCTTGCTCATCTTCCGGGAGTATCGAGGACATGATGTCGTGGTAAGTCCAATAGTCGTAATCAAGTTTCAGCTGGTAAGGTATGACTGAAATCAGGCCCTGCTGTGCTAGCTCGTTCACAACAGAAGAGTGAGGTGTGGCATTGATGACTTCTGAATTTGAGGTTCCGTTGGTAGCTACCTCAGGTCTGAGCAAAATACATTTCATGCCAGCCTTCGCTCGCTCGACATCCGGGTCTGGATGCACGCTACCAAGCCTCTCTCTCGTCAAAGCATCTTTACTCTTCTCGAGCGCGCTGTCTGTGAGTTAGCGTCTGCGATTAGAACACAAATCGCGATAGGTAGATGAAAAGGCTTTCGGCGCCAAGACTTACCTCCTGACCTTGAATATGTTCTGATTTTGAAAGACTCTCGCGGCGCGAAGATTTATTGTACGTTGGAAGAAAGACCTGTCAAGACTGCTCATCAGTCGATTCGCAGGCGGACGCCACATGTCGTCCTCTGCCATCAGGTCTCAATGTGACTTAGGCCCAAGTCTGAGGGGTGCTTTGAGCTATCTTATACGATCGCAAATGCTTGTCTGTATGGAAATCTTGATCGTGCGATCTCTTCACTGGCCGTGTGATGACTTGCCGAAGGGATGGGGAGCTAGTTCGGATGTTCTTGCATGCGTCTAGCGTCAAGAAATAAGATATTTTGACAGATTCGGCATATATTTTGGCAATGTTTGTTCTCTGACAGAATTTGCTGTTAACCTAATGTATGTCTCGGGAACGAGCAGAACGGAGCACCAAGAAGCTCATCTGGGTGCATGAGAACATCGATATGCAGACACGAAGAATGGATGTATCCTTTCTTCAGCCATGGCTTTTTGGCATCAAGAACATATACAAAATGGCGGAAAGAGAAGACGGATGTTGGGGCAGCGACTTCTGACTGCCGGATGGGAGACAGGGTTCCGCGGTTGAGTCGCATATGACGGTGGACGCGTCCTGATCCTCGAATTATTGCGGTTAGAGGACCAACTTTTGTATGCGACCACAGCATCGACCTTTTGTCAAGAATACCGACGACCTCTCGTGGCCTCCAGGGCCGAGTCTGGACCACAGATGGATCTCGCGAACCACCTACCATAGTCCTGTTATACCACTGTCCATACCTCAACCATTCAGCACGCCAACATGGCGTCCGGCGGGCCTCCGAGCGGCAACATCAAAGTTGTCGTGCGAGTGAGGCCCTTCAACAACCGAGAGACGGGTCGCAATGCAAAATGTATCGTGTCTATGCAAGATGCGCAAACCGTCCTCACACCCCCGGCCCCAGATGGCAAGAGCAAGCCCGTCAAGGCAGCGTTAGAGGGCACCAAAACGTTCGCATTCGACAAGTCATACTGGTCTTTCAACAAGCAGGACTCACATTTTGCTGGGCAAGAAGATGTCTTCACAGACTTGGGCAAGCCACTTCTAGACAATGCATTCCAGGGCTACAACAACTGCATCTTCGCGTATGGCCAAACAGGTTCGGGAAAAAGTTACAGCATGATGGGATATGGTGAGGAGGAAGGTGTCATCCCGCGTATCTGCAGAGAGATGTTTGACCGGATCGAGGGCATAACTGAGAAGGATAAGAACCTTACTAGCACGGTGGAAGTCTCGTACCTCGAAATCTACAACGAGCGCGTACGAGATCTCCTGAACCCGAGCAACAAGGGCAACCTCAAAGTCAGAGAACATCCGTCTACAGGTCCGTACGTGGAGGATCTCGCAAAGCTTGTGGTCCGAAGTTTTGCGGAAATCGATCATCTGATGGACGAGGGCAACAAAGCCCGAACAGTAGCGGCAACAAACATGAACGAGACATCTTCCCGATCACATGCGGTATTCACTTTGACTCTGACCCAGAAACGGCACGATGATGAAACGAACATGGATTCTGAAAAGGTTGCGAAGATCAGCTTGGTCGACTTGGCAGGTTCTGAACGTGCTACCAGCACTGGAGCTACAGGTGCGAGGCTGAAGGAAGGAGCCGAGATCAATAGATCTCTGTCGACTCTTGGACGTGTCATAGCAGCTCTCGCAGATGCGAGCACGAACAAGGCTAAAAAGGGTGCCCAAGTGCCATACCGAGATTCTGTCTTGACGTGGCTTTTGAAGGACAGCCTAGGAGGAAACAGTTTGACGGCTATGATAGCGGCTATCTCGCCAGCTGACATCAATTTCGAAGAGACACTGTCTACGCTTCGGTACGCCGACTCAGCCAAGCGTATCAAGAACCATGCGGTTGTCAACGAAGATCCGAACGCACGCATGATTCGGGAATTGAAAGAGGAGCTTGCTCAATTACGTTCAAAACTGAGTACGGGCGGTGGTGTTGCTGAAGAGCAGTACAGTCCAGACACTCCTCTTGACAAACAAATTGTCAGCTTCACAAGCGCAGATGGCACCGTCCGGAAAGTCTCCAAGGCTGAGATCCAGGAGCAATTGGCGCAGTCAGAGAAGCTCTACAAAGATCTGAATCAGACATGGGAAGAAAAGCTCAACATGACGGAACAGATCCACAAGGAGCGAGAAGCAGCTTTGGAAGAGCTCGGTATCAGTATAGAGAAAGGCTTTGTTGGGTTGTCGACTCCGAAGAAAATGCCTCACTTAGTCAACCTCAGCGACGATCCTTTGCTCGCGGAATGCCTTGTCTACAACCTTAAGCCTGGAACAACGACTGTTGGAAATGTGGAGGCTGAGCTACTTGAAGGTGGAGCGGCCGATGCAGATGGAGAAGCGCACGACGAAGTCAATGGTGAAGCGAACGGCAAGGCTTCTGTCGACATCCGATTGAATGGATCTAAGATCCTTCACGATCACTGCACTTTCGAGAATGTCGACGGTGTGGTGACCGTGGTGCCAAAAGATGGAGCGGCGATCATGGTAAATGGCATACGCATTGAGGCGCCAAAACGATTACGATCGGGTAACCGCGTGATCCTTGGTGACTTTCACATCTTTCGTTTCAACCATCCCCAAGAGGCACGAGAGGAAAGAGCCGAACAAGGTAGTCTGCTCAAATACTCCGTGACAGCCGATCAGCTCGACTCTCCTTCACCACGGCCTCCTAATCATGAGCGAACCGAAAGTAGTGTTAGTCGGGCCATGTCCGAAATGGATGGCGACATAGGCAGTCCTGGAAGTGAATCTCCTGCTCCATGGCGCACGCACGGGCGCGATAGTGATTGGGCATTTGCACGGAAAGAGGCGATCTCTTCGTCGCTAGGTCCGGACCAGAAAATATCAGACTTGACCGACGACCAGCTTGATGTCCTTTTCGATGATCTACAACGCGTGCGAGCGGTCCGCAAAGCAAGACCTGGGTCCATGCTTTTTGATAGCAACGGTGCTGATACCGACAATGAATCGGTGTCCTCTCACCCAGTGCGAGAGAAGTATCTCAGCAACGGCACTTTGGACAACTTCTCGTTGGACACAGCACTTACGATTCCTTCCACGCCGCAGCAGTCCGAAGATGAAGACCGCTTGAAACAGGTTCGTGAAGAGATGCAAGAGCAGCTAGAGAAGCAGAAGGATGAATACCAGCAAAAGTTGCAGAATGCCGAGGAAGGCAATGTCGAGATTGCAGAGTTGCGGACAGAGAAGGCCAAAATGGAAGCCTCCCTGCAGGAAATGAAAGAGCAAATGCAAAAGCAATTGTCTCAGCAGAAGAAAGACTTCGATCGTAAGCTCAAGGAGTTGCGCTCGCCTCCAAAGCCGAGAAGGAAGAGTCACGGAAAGCTAGAATTGAGCGAGCGCGAGATCTGGCTTGCGAGATACGTGCTGAACCACTGGAGACGGCATAGATACGTTGCTATGGCCGCCGCTGCACTGCGAAACGCGGCAACCTTGAAAGAGGCGCAGGTGATGAGCCAGCAGATGGAACGTAATGTCGTCTTCCAATTCACAATTGTGGACGTTGGCCACACTTTTGGGTCTTCCTACGATTTGGTACTCAATGGCATTTCTGCCGAAGAAAGCAACGACCCCGACTTGGAAGCGACACCCAAGCCATGCCTTGGCGTCAGAGTCATCGACTTTCACAGCAATGTGATCCATCTTTGGTCTATTCAGAAGTTACACAAGCGGGTGAAGGCTATGCGGCAGATGGTGCAGTATCTGGATCGCCCGGAGTACATGCAGCACTTCCAGGTGGGCAATCCGTTCGAAGAGGATTGTATGCCCGAATACACACGCGTTGGAGACGCCGACATTCCACTGGCCGCAGTCTTCGAATGCAGAGTTCAAGACTTCACGCTCGATGTCTACTCACCGTATACTTGTAATATCGTTGGGGTCGTACACCTCTCGCTTGAGCCAAGCTCGGCTGAAGCGCCGAGCAGCACGTTGAAGTTCAACGTGGTTATGCACGATCTCGTTGGCTGGGCTGAGAGGGAGGGCACGAATGTTCACGCACAGCTATTCATCCCTGGTGTTTCAGAGGAAGGCGGCGCAACTACTACTTCCCTGGTCAGCGGCTTTGGCGAGTCATCTGTGCGATTTGAGAGCGTGCATAGCATGAGCTTGCCTCTCAACGCGCCGCAGGATGCAAGCCTCAGGGTAAGCATATTCGCACAGGTGACATCCATGCATCTCGACAAACTCCTTAGTTGGGACGACATGCGTGACGCCTCGGTCGCTGCAAACATCAAGCCGAGGAACAAGCGTAATCACTCAAGGATACCCGAGCATGAATATTATAGCGACGAGCGTCACGATGTATTCGCTCGTGTGCAGATCCAGGAAATCGGCGAAGACGGTACATATCAGCCAGTCGAAGTCGTGCAGAACGACACGCTTGATCAAGGAGCGTATCAATTGCACCAAGGATTGCAAAGACGCATTGTACTAAGCCTGGTACACAGCTCTGGTGACAGTCTGCCTTGGAAGGAAGTCGACCGGCTCAAAGCTGGCAAAGTACGGCTGCTTGACAGTGAGGGCAAGATCTCTGATGAAGACACATCGCAGCCAGATGTACCTCTTTCGCTTCTCTCGCCCGCTGTGATCCGAAACAATTCGGACGGCACGACAAATGTCAAACTCACCGCGCAGTGGGATTCCAGTGCCCACAGCTCCGCTCTGCTTGATAGGCCTACTCTGGACAAGTACAAAGTGCAACTGACACTGAAGTGGGAAGTCCATTCACCGAGGATCACACATCCCCTGCAATTCGGCTTTGATTTTGCAGTGCAGACACGACCTCGAGCGTGGTTCCGCCAACAGTCCCTGCTCGGCCAGCTGTTCTATAACCAGCGAGTAGTTCATTCGACTGCTTCGAATTACGCAGTGACGCTCAAGCCGAGCCAAGCAAAGCGCGCTGGCGATTTGTGGCGTATGGATACCACAGGCGAGTACATCTCTGGAGAGGAGATGCTCTCAAGCTGGGCGCCTAGAGGCGTCTCGCTGATCAGAGATTTCCTGCAGTTGCGAAAGCGGCAGAGACGCATTGCAGAGATTGAGGCAGCCCGAGGAGTGCTTGCCTTCGGCGCACTGTCGCCGCCTGCAAGAGCTCAACTAGCAGAAGGCGACAAGTTTAGCGAGAAGCAACAGGAGATTTTGGAAAAAGTTCTCGAGCTTTGGACGACCACGACTTCGCCTGGTGAGATCATGCTACTTCAGTCTAATACGGAGTCCCCGGAAAATGGCGCCGCTTTCGCAAATGGCAGTCGTGATGGCGCTGAAGAGCAACTCCCTCTAGCTGCCACCAACGAAACCCATTTGAAGTCCCCCAAAATCCTCAAGGCGGGCTGGCTGTTGTGTCCTGATGTATCTGGGCAGCATTGGGTGCGAACATATGTTGAGCTACGACGCCCGTTCTTACACCTCTATTCCAAGGAAGGAGACGAGGTCAATGCGATTAACCTCACAAACAGCCGCATCGACGCCGAGCCTGAAGTTGCCAAACTGCTCCAGAGACCCAATGTCAGGATGGAAGTCTGGGCTGTGTACTCCACCAAAGCTTGGCTCTTTGCATGCCGCAACGACACTGAGCGCGGCGAGTGGATCTGGGCGCTAGATCGAAGCTATGTTGGCACCAACAGTGGAGGAAGAACGCCAGAAGAGTGGGAATTATGATTTGAACGAATATTCTTTTCCTTGGGTAAATTGAATGTGGCTATAGAGAGGATGTTGGGCATTAGCAAGGCGCTGCTTCCGATCTTTGGAGATACCCCAATCGCAACGGCATTGCCATCGCGAGCGTTTATTCTGTTAGATGAGAGTTGGATAAGTTTCTAGAACCAAATGATGATGTCTCCGTATATCCTACCGACTGCCAAAAGAAGGCGAGTCCTCGTTGCCATTGAAAGGCATATTTGTTTGGTTGGTGGATCATTCGTCAGTTGTGTTCGTGGACGATGTGTTTGTGGATCTCGAGACGAGGGTCGGTCTGCCTCCGCCGATCTGGATGCATCATCTTGCCCTCCAGCCGTCCGCAGTTCAAGGTGCGGAGAGCTACATCACTGGCCATCCGCCTCAGATATTGTATAGATCGCAATTGAGCTAAGTCCTCATTCTTCCACATACTCACTTTCCTCAACCCGAGCAATTCACCAAACACACTCATCTACTCAACAGCGCCTGCACAACCTCGCCAATCGATTTCAACCATGACCTACGAAGCCGAGATATCGTTCACTCTAGACACCATCTGTCCATGGTAAGAAAGCGATGACAGGAGAGCATCTCTATGTCTCAAGCGTCTACTAACTTCTTAAAGGACATACCTCGCAAAACGTCGTCTAGAAAAAGCCCTCACCCAAATCCCATCCGACTCTCCAGTCCACTTCACAGTAAAATACAAGCCCTACCAACTCTACCCAGATGCCTCTCAGACCGGTGAAGACAAGAAGGCATGGTATAAGAAGACGCGTTATGGCGATTCGGATGAGAAAATGGCGATGTACGAACATTTAATGGAAGGATACGGGAAAGCTGAAGATATAAATTTCAAGTTTGGTGGCATTGTTGCAAATACTTTGCCTGCACATCGCATGATTCAGCATTATCAAGAGACGAAAGGGCCGGAGACTGCGGATAAGATTATTAGGAGTTTGTATAGTCAGTACTTTGAGGGAGAACAGCATCCGAGTAGTACTGAGACGTTGTTAACTGCTGCTAAAGAGGCGGGCATTGAGGAAGCGGATGTGAAGAAGTTTTTGGAGGATGAAGACGAGGGGGTGGCAGATGTGAAAATGATGATTCGAGAGCAGGCTGGGAATGGTATTGATAGCGTGCCTTACATAGTCTTTGAAGGCAAGAGAAGGGATATCACGCTGGAAGGAGCCAGGGAGGTCGATGAATACGTTAAGACACTGAATCAGATCATTAAGGAAAGCTCATGAATCGAGTCTTTTATCGCAGCCTCAAATTCCGTCATGGTATATTTGGAACTATCTGACATGGGGAGTGTCTAATCCCATGCCTTGAGCGCACTTCCTTGCAAGAGCCATTTTCAAGAAGCACTCGCGTCCCAGGTTCCGCATCTGTCGCACGAACACGTCCCCGCTAATTCGACCACGATCAACAGCTTTCTGGAGGAAGTACATTGCTTCTCGACACGCCGCTTCTTCGGCGCACAAAGTCCAAAGCTGATTTGCTACCATCGTGGGCGCAAGCAAAACTTCATCGATCGGGGGTTGCTTCTTTGATCGTGCTGTAGCGATAGTTCGGTCGCAATCCTGTATGCTTCGATGCAGGATAGATTCGTTGATTGAGATGGCTTGTTCAAGTTGTTCAAGTTGTCTGACCTCTCCTTCCAAGCGGTCTTGTGCCATACGCAAAGCATACTCCTGGGCACGAAGCGGCGCAATAGCAGAAAGATTCTGATTAACTTTCTGCTGTGCCTGTTGCGCGAGTGACGTTGAGATCGCCTGGAGTAGATGCTCCTTTTCTGGGTTCGGGGGAATGGGAGGTGCTGGGAGCGAAGGACCGGATGCTGGTATAGCCACATCGAATGGATCGGTCAGCAGATCTGGCGCAGCTTGTTTCTCCTTTGGCCGCTGCTGATATTGCATGTGATTTGGAGGCCAGGCCTGCTGCGAAGAATGCTGATAAGGTATCTGAGAGTAATGTTGTTCATGAGACGAGCGGTCTTGATGAGGGTAGTAAGGCGTGGAGTGCTGTGTGGGCTGTCTCCCAGGCGGTTGGAATTGAGGTTGTGGCAAAGGCGCAGGCCGAACATACTTGTGCCCAGGCAATTCTGACACGCCATTGATCGGTGAGACAGGAGAGACAGGACTCCGATCCTGGTTCGCTCGATAGTGTTGATGCTGGGATAGCGATTGCTCATGTTGGAATGGAGGGAAGGGCGTACCCATTGGCCTTCCATTTTGCTGCATTGGCGAAGGAGCTGGAATATTCTGAGATGGTGTTCTAGGCGTTGGTCGATACGTATTCTGCGCGAGAGAGGATGAACGCGGTTGATGAGTGGCTTCATGCGGTAGAGGTGGCAGGGGTGGGCCGTCTCGAGTGACATCTCGCCTGACTTCTGCGTATTCCTCGCCAGGCTTTGGTGGCAAGGGCGGCGGTGTCCCTATGCTGGACGGCTGAGATGGCTCGAGACCACCAACAGCTTGCTTCGGAGGTAGCTGAGGAGGTGCTGGTCCTCGCTGTGCTGGCGCATTCGACCGCTGTTGATATTGCTGCTGTTGAGCCCTGCTGATCACTGGAGGCTCGCGGCTGAATACCTGTGACAGATTGTCCAAGAATTCTGAAGTATTAGCTCTGTCCCAGATTCTGCTCCAATCTCTTAGGTATGGATGATAGATCCGCCCATCAACACCAACGTGCTGGCCCGGCCGAACGACCATCTCCTTTCCCGGCACCACGTATGCGAACGGAGCCTCATATGGGTATGAATGTGGAATCCAAATCTTCACGGGAAATCGATAGGTGGTGCCTCGAAAGGTAGCAGGCACCGTGCCTGCAAGCCGTAGGAGTAGTGAAGAAGTGCCATCCTCTCGTGTGTAGACTTCGGTCGCAGGTAACAAGGAGGGGTATATGGAGAGCGTTCTGGCAGTATCTGAATATGTCCTTTGAGGGTCTTGGTACTCCTAAAGCAACATTAGGAAAGCTCTGTTGAGGCATGCGATGCGCTCTGCCCTGCGGCAAGCTAGCAACTCACATGAAGAGCGTTATATAGCCACTGCAGCGTCTGCTCGGGTACCTGCGCCATGGCCTCTGGTGTAAATCCCGTGAATCTTTATTAAACACGTTTCGCGATCAAATAACATCCTATGCTCTTCGTATCATCGTTATTCGTCATTCGTCAATCATAAATCGTGAAGATGTGGTTTGCGCATAACACTTGGAGGTCTTGAGCTACAGACCACCTCCCACCTCTCAGGAAAGTCAAGTCGCTGCCTCGATGCGGGACACCTTTGCCAAGCAGCCATTTCTCTTTCACGGAGGTTCACAGCAACGAATCAGATCTTTAGTCTACATATTATCTATCGACAGCCTAATGTTCATGAACGCGACAGCATCTCCAATCGTCTTGGTGACCAAGAAAGAGTTGTCTGATGTCCATACTCGACCTGATCCAGCATGCCCGCTGGCGGCACAGACCAACAGTTCTCTTTCACTTAGATCCAACGACACAAGCATCAGCAATTTCACAATTTTCATCGCAGCTCGGAAATTGTGTTGATCGTGTCGACTTGAAACGATAGCTCAATGTGATTCCGCATGTACGATTGTGCAGAAGGGCCAATCGATCGAGACTAACTTCATGATGCTGTCCTAAGCGCCCAGCCATGTGGGCCAGATGCAGAGCCGCCAAATATAGATGCTTTGCTCCGGAGAGCACGCAAGACGAATTTCGAAGTGGTGGCACAATGATCGCTCGATGAATACATGACTTCTGTAGGGTATCATTCGCTCGTCTCGTCATGAACTGTACAATGTCGCTAAAAAATGCAGATCGCCACCGCTATGCTGATGAAGCCGCCAAACAAGAACAGAAGGCATGGCAGATGGATCATCAATGCTATCGCAGCGGCACAGCCTCCCACTTCGATTTGAATGGATTCTCTCGATCCGAGGCCGGCGTATCTGTGTAGAGACTCTCCTGACGTCCTCTTTGCTCATTTTCTCGTGCCGCATAGCTCCGGTAGTCTTCAGGATCGTCTGTGTATTTTGCCTGGCCAAAGAATGGAGTTCGCGGAGTTTGAACGTAGCCAGTCTGTCCCATTGTTGCAAAGGACATTTCATATTCTGCCGGTGGTTCAGAGCCATAGTCCTGTTTTGCAAATGGCTCCTTTTCCGGTTTGTACACATGACGTTGCACATAAATGTGTACCCACGCGTAGAGTACGCCGAATATGACTACCATTACGGCAACCACGACACCGTATGCGACCTTAGGACTGCCTGCGAAATCAAGTCCCAAACCACCGTTGACGATGCCAAGGACGAGTATGCTGATGCCTAGGAATCGATGAATCTTGCCCAACATCGTTGGAGATCCGGTACGCATGTAGAGCAAATGATGGCTTAGACCAAGTCCGACCTGCAAGAATAGTGCAGCAAATACGAGCAGACCAATGATTTGATGCGCTGAGGAAAAGCTTTTGGACTGCATAACAATCAGCATCTCCTGCTAATGACCAAGAAGCACCGAACTTACCTTGTTGTAAAGCTTTGAAGCATATATGCCAAGTCCGAAGCCTATCAGAACCAGGCCAAGGCCAAAAACCTGCACAACCGCATGTACCATTGCGCGGCGGACCAGTCTCAAGCAAATTGCCCCAAGCGGAAACACCAAGAGGAACGCCAGACACATGAACACCGCATGTGCAGTCTGAGCCCACTCTGCATCGGTGCCGGTCTTGTAGACGTTCGAAGACATGTAATTTGCAAAGGCCCAAAATGAGTCTCCAACTTGCAGCCCTGGGTCCTGCGGTGCTGGAACTCGCCCGTGCGATCCACTGAAATTTGTGGCAACTGTCATATCTAGCTGGAAGGTCCCATGAAACTCGTGAAGTCGTAGTGGTGCATTTGGAGAGTCATCGTTTATGGTGGTATTCGGTCCCAGTGCAAATATGAAAGGCTGTGTCGTGCTGGATGTGTCAAGGCCGCCGGTCGCCCATTGCGAGCAGTTCCGACAAATGGCGTGCGCAATCATGATTCCGTCTGGGCTGAGAGTGTTCGAGTAGGGAGCATAAGTGTCGTTATAGACTCCCTCAATCACAACATCAGACTCCCATTCAGGCTCCGAGTGGCATTTGGACATCCGGCATGTGTTGACAAGAGTGTGACCATCTGAGCCAAGATAAGAAATCAGCATTCGAGTATTGTCCATGCTGCTGCCGAAGCCCACACCCATCCAGGAGTGTGACGAAGGCGCGTTCATATGGTAGTAGACATCTCCATTTGCCGCCACGTTTAAGGCGAAGACGTAACCCGAGCTCGCCAGAACGAAATACGCTGCTTTGGCCTGGTCATCGATACCGGCCTGTTTCTCCTCGTCAGGATTCGCGGCCCAGCCGAGTCCAAGGAGGGTCAGGAAGGCGAAAAGAAAGCTCCTCATACTGCCGTTGTTGATTGAATCCGCAGCATACCACCAGGGAGCTGATTGTGAAGCGAAACTCGGCCGTGAGATGTAGAGGTGAGGTCGAGAGGAGAGTCTACAGCAGAATGCGGTCTACAAAACCAGCTGCAGATTGAGATACGCTAGTACTAGTTCAATCATTATTCTGTGTCTCTAAAATAGAGAATCGTGGGCGCATGGCACCAGATGCAAAGGTTCTGTAGGCGCTTGCCCGCCACTTCTGCCAACCGTAGGCGTCGTTTTGTTACACGAGCGGAGAGAGGGCTGACAAGCTAATAAGCGCTGGGGCTCCAATAGGTGACCAGGATCATCATGCAGGCGAAATCCTCCTTTGCGGCCGGGCGCTTCCACTCGGAAAGGTTGAATTTCAGTGCCGGCTGATCTGGCTGCGATGTCAGTGGTGGCATTGAGCATGTCGTACATACACGCGTAGAGGGTGCCTGGTCCTGCATTTGGTCAGATTGTGTTGAGAGTACGGAGTACTGGTAGCAGTGAGTGAAGAAGTCCAACTACTGAGACGAAGGTGAGAAGTTGGAGTCTTGGGAGTCCCTCTGATTGGTGGAGCACGTTTGACTTCCCGTGGAACTGGGATGCTCTTTCAACTCCAAGAACTCCTGCTTCCTTTGCTTTCATTCAGTCCATCCTCAGCGCCTTGGAGCTCCCACGTAGATTGACGCGTCGGCGTCAGCAGACAGCACCAGAAGTCATGCATGTACTCATAAGACACTTGGAAGCCTTGTACGGCCTCATATCTAATTCAGGCCACAAAGGATCGGGAGTTGTGCTCGAAGAGGTGGCGAGCATAGCCGTGGGACAAGCTACGCATGCTTCTTATCGGCTGGATTGATGGGCCCTCCAGTGAGCTTCCAACGACAGCTGTTCGACCTATGCTTGAGACTACCACGTCGATCTGTTCTACATAATCCGGGGCTGAAATTCGAATGGTGTCGCACTGGTGACGCCGAAGGCTCAAATCAGCCTCTCGACTTATAGGACACGCAACGTGGAATGACGTTGCAAACGATTCGCTACAGAAAATATCTCCATTGAACGACCACTATGCAAATTCTTGCAGTTCAGCCAACAGCCTACATGTTGGGATTACATTCGATTTTGCTTGCTGCACCGCAACTCTGCAGCTCTTCATGCTATGGCATTTGCTGAAGCGGCCGAGAATAGTCGCCTCAGTCTGACACAAAGCTTCATGAGTTAAGTACCTGCAAGCTCTCTTCCGTCATTTCAAGATGATACGATTCCACGTGCCGACAAATATCTTCTCGACAAGTCCTCGCCTGTTCAGTCTTCTGCTGCCAAGCATGTTCTTTCCGCAAGTCCTAATTTTGGGACATGACTTCGATGTGACCGCCTCTCTGAACGGTCAAGCCTTTCAAGCTTCGGTGAGGTCAATAACTTCTACTCCACAGTGATGCGTGTAACGATGGGTGTGGTACTCGAGGCATCGTACAGATGTGATCTCCCACGGAGCCTTGATGTCCTGCTCATGTATACGTGGTCCGGCCTTTGCGATGCCCCGAGAGACGTCGCGGTGAAGTTGTGCTGGTCCGTGTGCATCATCGTGTGGCGCATGTATACCAGAGCCTGCGAAAGTATTAGCAGAGCTCAAACTAGTCACAAAGTCAGGGTGAGCAGACCCTGCATTCCCCAAACATGGAAATCGACATAGAGCTTGCGAAGCTTTTCAGCCTCATCTGCGCCGGAGCCTGCGCTCAAGCATTCGGAGGCCTTCAACCTCTCGTAGATCTCTGTGGCCATGCCGGTCGGAAAGCGGTCGGTGAGAGTGCACTTCTCGATGAGGGCATCTATACATTTATTTCCAAAGACTTCATCTCGAATTTCGGCGGCCATCCAGTAAAGGTCGGCGAGGCGTATCCATTCTCGATCGTCATGTGCTTCTGATTCGCCGTCGTCAGGAACATCCACATCGTCCTCGCCGTATTGACTGAAGATCTTGCCGGTATAAAGATATGCACGGTATAAGATCATTAGCTCTGGGCTTTCGTTGGGCAGATGAGCGAAGCATCCAGGTTGAGTGAGTGTAGTAAGTAAGTTGAGTGTTGCTTTCTGCAGAAGGTGCGTGTGAATCGTTAGGAGATGATACTCTGGCCCAACGAACAACACCAAGATATGATTTCCGATGCTGTGGTAGCCATCAGTGCTGCAATTTGAGGTTGTCCTGGGTCGGCTTACATTGGCGCTGCAGAGAGTGGGCTACGCAGACCGTGGCCACGCTTCAGGACCGCCAGTTCGTCCTTTGCCTTGTGCAATTCGGCAGTGACTCGCTGCAACTGAGTCGGAGCCATCTTGCTGTGATCGCTGACAATTGCTTGCAGATCGTGTGCTGATGATGAACTTGAGCAAAAGTTTGCAAGTGAGAAGATGGTATGCCCCCTTCAAGTGAGCTTCAAAGGCTTGTGGCCTAGGTGAACTTCTTTCACATTGCCTCTGTGAGCTTCGCCCTTCACACAAGTGAAGATTCTTGATCGATCCACCATTCACTTCAAGCCCTCCACAGCTCATGCGACCCGCCTTACATTTTGCACTTTTGAGCTTCCGTCATCTTCCCTTTGCATCCATACGCAACAGAACAGCCATGCCACATCACTTCCTCGCCCTTCCGGGCGAGATACGAAACATGATATACTCTCATGTCTTTGCAGATATCGCCGATACATCGTGCATTCGCTTAAATGCGCGCCAACGTGCATTCAAGCACAAGAAGACGCGAGTCGCGCTTCTGCTTACATGCCGCCAAATTCGCTTCGAAGCTTTCGAATTCGTGTACAGCGAGGTGCATGCGCGCCTCAAGTTGCCTGACCAGATGGGCGAGAATCTGTATCCACACAAATCGATGCGCCGGGTCAATCGTGCGCTCGAGTCGCGTGGAAACATTCTCCCATTCGTGTACCAACTCGATACCGACGCAAGGTCGCTCTCTCTCCTGCGACTCTACTACTCCTACTCCGTCAATCCGTTCCAGGGTCTAAGCATCTCCCAGTCGGCCACATGGGAGGTGAAATTGCGAAAGAAACTGGGCGCCGTTTATGGTGTGCTCCTGCAGAGATTGTGTAAGTCAAGTGAACTCCATAACGCATAGCGGCTTCTATGCAGACAGGCCATGCTCCCGCGCCATGGCAATGCATCGGGCTCGCTCATGAATGTGCTGCATGTAGTGACTTTACTGATAGCAAGATCGCTGATCTTCTCGTTTTGCTTGTAGGTAATG
Source organism: Pseudocercospora pini-densiflorae CBS 125139 (assembly GCA_000504365.2). Classification (NCBI taxonomy): domain Eukaryota; kingdom Fungi; phylum Ascomycota; class Dothideomycetes; order Mycosphaerellales; family Mycosphaerellaceae; genus Pseudocercospora; species Pseudocercospora pini-densiflorae. Next base: position 4,160 of record AWYD02004686.1, on the reverse strand, counting down.
TCGAGACAATCGCGGTGGTCGGGCAATTGGCTAAGCACCCTAGCTGGCCACGGCGATTTTGGCTCTTCGATGTGCTGCCGCTTCGTGCATGGAGGCAGACGGTGAGTTGATCGAGGCTACAAAGCGCAGTCGTTGCCATCAATTCGCTGACTTTTCATCTAGATCAAGTTAGCTTTCCCGAAGTTGAAAGAGATACGGGTAGTTGTGAAGAAAGAAGATCTGGTGAAGAGCCTTGAGCTGGGCTCGAGGTTTCGATACAGAGAAGAAGACGGAGAGTGGGTCACATGGGACAGCAACTATGTTGTACCGTCCCTGGATGACATTTGAAAGCTGGACGGCATGGCAGGCTAAAGAATGGGTCCACGTCTTGATGCTGGCACGCTGCGCCTCGCGGCGAAGGAAGAAAGAGACTTAAGTTGTGATAAGTTGCTAGTGCCTTCCGGGAAATCGTAGATTCGAGATCAAGGGCGGTGGTGAAGACCGAGTCTCCAAATGGTGACTATGGTGCGCAAAGGAGTTGTCTAGGCAGAGGACGGAGTTGAGGTTGAAGTCTAAGTTTGGTGCCAAGCACATCCCTCGGCAGGCTCGCTGATGTCAAGGACAAGGATCTGGCATTGGCCACTCCATCGCTTGACCACCATCCTTTACACCGTAAACAATGTTGGCAGCTAGACACTTATGCAAGACTGCCATTTCGAAATCGCTCTCCGGCCCGACATCAGTGAGGAGAATGGCCACAATTCGGTCCTCATTGCCGCACACAGAGAGGACCGCTGCAGAACCTCGAGAGAACCAACTAGAGCCGGTTGTGTTGTCACACATCAGAGCAGTGAACGACACTATTAGGCTTCTGAGGCTTAAGGCTGTTGATGAGCAGCATACAATTAAGGTAATGGGCAAGTTGCATCCTCTGTTATGTTTCTTAAATTGACTCGCAATAGTAGTTCTTGTAAGGCATCTGGTAGTTCACAATTCGTGGATATAGGCTACAGATGATCGATAGATCGACTCACACTGACACCTGTGTTGCAGACCAGGACAATGGCTTGATACATTCATACCCGGTCTACGGCAAGCGGGTGGGTTTACGATCACATCTACACCTCAAGATGCGATGCCTTCGAGCCATTCCTCGCCATATCTAGAGCTTGCAATTCAGCGAAGCTCTAATCCTCCCGCTCAATGGCTATGGCGTGACACAGAAGAGATCATCGGTAGCCAGCTCACAGTCAGGGTCGGAGGCAGCTTCACAGTAAGTACATCGAAGGGTACATCCCATCATTCAGCCAAGCAACTGTTGAGCAGTATGGTCTGGGCGCTTCTGTGAACAGTGGCATTGTTATCTTGGAGACACCTGCTTACCCTCATACTTTTCGCTGATAGTGGCCGCCACCTCATCTGGACACAAAGCAGATCGATCGTTTGGTCTTCATAGCTGGAGGCGTGGGCATCAAGTAAGAGTAAGCGCGGGCCAGGATTAGAATGTTGCTGATGTCGATGCAGCCCACTCATTTCGATTTTCTCCTACCTGATACGGATTCCCGCTCCATTACGTCCTCCAGAGATACACTTTGTGTATACAACGAAAGCAGAAGCAGACCTAGACCCGCAGCGCATTCTGTTCTTGCCGCGACTCATGGACCTTGTGGCAGCAGCATCAGATCCCGCCAACGTCACCCTGAGTTGCTTTCTTACAGGCGTCGGCGATGACGACTACATCGAGCATGGCAAGCTTCCAAATAGGACATTTGCTCGAAGGATCGCCGACCATGATATCTTGAAAGCTCTGGATGGCTATAAGGCGAGTGTATTTGGAGCTGAGCATGACCGCAAGAATACGGTATGCTATGTCTGTGGGCCACCTCAATTTACTGATGCACAAGTCGACTTTCTGAGATCGCAAGCTGGCATGTCCGAGGATCGAGTACTTTTGGAAAAGTGGTGGTGAATGGCCATACCTAGCACATCTACATGTACTTAGTGGCCGTGACCTTTCTTCATGTCGCGCTGCTTTTTCCAAAGTCCTAGAAAGCCGCCGCCGATGATGCGTTCGCCGACCTTTGGACGACAGACCATTGCCCACTTCTGACTTGAAACGGCTTCGTCTGACGCCGTGCTTGATAAGTCCGTGTCGTGATCAGACATGGAGCTGTCTCGAATATCAGACCCAGACTCAGACCCAGATTCCGATCGCTCCTCGACGATTCTTTTGGGATGCACAAAACGGACATCCCAGTCTCGTCCTCCGCTGCCGCCATTGACTCCTAGTTCTATGACTCTTTCGAGATCTAGCAATATCCCTTCCTCTTTGACCTTCGTCGCGCACGCTGTGATCTGCGTGATGGAGGGATTGAATACGATCAATGTACCATCCGTCCGCAATGCCTCTGCGACAGCTGACAAATGTCTGTCTGACTGTGGGAGATCAAGAAAAGCGTGCGAGAATTGTGGGCCTTGCTCCTGTCTGCTTTTCAACCACTCGCTGACATCACCCACATGGAAGTCAACGTTGTTGGCATACTTGCCTTTTCGAAATCCCTCTACAACGGTCTGCGCGTGCGCCGAGAACTTGGGTGAGACGTCGATGCTATGAATTATTGCCCTCCGACTGTCTCGCGTCAGAGGCCCTTCTCTGCTGGCATTCGCAGCATGTATGGCACGGCTGAGATGCAAAGTCAAAGCGCCATGTCCTGTGCCAGCCTCGAGAATGGATATTGCCTCTTCATCAGCATCGGGATGCAGGTCGAAGAGAGAGACTATGAGATTTGCATCTGCAGGATATATTGGAGTAACAAGTCTTCTGCTTAGCCTGCAATAATCGTCCAGAGTGACGCTATGCAGGCGGAAATCGGTAGCAGCCTTGTTAGCTTTTGAGGTTCTTGCTTTCACAATGTCGCGCGGTCGCGATCCGATTATGTCGTCGTGTTGTATGGTGCCTCGATGACTCTCGATCTTTCGGCCAGGCTGGAGTGTTCGCAGGATTGGAGGTGCATCGCGATCGCGTTTGTTTCGCAGAAGGACGAGATCGTCGGCGGCAAATGGTCGGACGTCACTCAGTGAACGTCTAGATCGGACGACCGCATGGCTCACACGTGCCCGCGAGCTCAGTGTGAGCATATCATGTGGATGTGCAACAGGTTTTGTAGGGGATGGGAATATGACTCTGCTGAAGACGCGAGAGCACGCGAAGCTCGGCGCTGATCGGCAGCGAGACGGTCGGCCATACGTACCAAGTGGACAATGCCACTTTTACCAACCAACCCACCTACGCATTTCTACCATTCTGCATCTTCTACACTCGCCAACACATTGTATAGGCATCAGAATCTGTATTCTGCAGAATCGCTGCTGTACACAAAGTAATCGATTCATCTTCTTACAACTATATAATCTAAAGAGTACGGAACATAGAGAGTACGGAACATAAAGAGCACGGAATATAAAGAGCACGGAACATGAAGAGCACGGAACATGAAGAGCACGGAACATGAAGAGCACGGAATGTAACGGATTTAGAAAGCGTAGGTAGAGGTAATCGAGGGTAGGAGATTATTTAGGCAAAGGAATCTATAGAAGATAGAATCTACAAAGAGTATAATATAAAGAGCACGGAATCTAAAAAGAGTACAATGTAAAGAGTACGGAATATAAAGAGTACGGAATATAAAGAGTATAGAATCTAAAGAGGATAGAACCTAAAGAGAATAGGATCTTAAGACAACGGGATCTATACTCTTCTTAATACGTAGGTATTAGAATCTGTCCTCTTTAGAATACTTAGCCTTTAGAATGCCTAGTCTTTAGAATACCTAGTCTTTAGAATACCTAGTCTTTAGAATGCCTAGTCTTTAGAATACCTAGTCTTTAGAATACCTAGTCTTTAGATTCTATAGCCTTTAGGGTCTATAGCCTTTAGATTCTATAGCCTTTAGTTTCCCTAGCTCTCGAATTTACTATTTACGAGAATTTAGGAATTCGAAATTTTCGAAACCTAAGATTCTCGTAGTTTACGAATTGTAAAGACTAGAATGTTAAGACCCCTTAGACTAGCACTTTATTTAGAGTTTACCCCGGATTCTGTTAGGCTTGGCGAAGAACTTTAAAACTTGTCGGTCGCAAAATCGAGAAATTTTCGAGTTTTAGAATCTACTTTTCTAGTA
>AWYD02004683.1:0-41127 GCA_000504365.2 Pseudocercospora pini-densiflorae CBS 125139 | reverse complement strand
TAGTTAGATATATAGAAAGAAAGTTAGAGGTAAGTAGAAGTTTTATAAGGTAAGCCGAGTACTAGCGGGGTTACCTAAGCTTTTAGTTAGATAAGCCGAGTATACGTTACTATAATTATAGTAGCTATAGGTTATATATATACTATCTTATTTAGACCTACCTCGTACTATACTTTAGTAAGATTCGTATAGTATAAGTTAATGTCCTCTTATTCTTTACGTGCGCAAGAACATTGCTTGGAAATCATCCTCTTGGTCTGGTGGGCGATGAAAGTGTCATTGTTATTGTACAAAGTACTAGACTGCGTACGTGAGGCTGAAATGGAAGGAAGGATCGCCTCGAGACGAGGCTTCCCAGGTTCTCAACCTCCCTCACTCGCGTTGATAAACAACATCATCAACGAGTCTCTCAGTATCGAACAGAAACAAACTTGGAATCCCGGCGAAAGCGCAGTGTAGCAAAAAATCAAGCACAGCAAGACTCTCACGCATCAGACCGACCGGACCACAGACGCCGCTTCTTGATTGCCTATTTAGCACCTCCCTTCATGCCAATGGGGCCCGCTTCGGCATTTCCGGCCTCAATAATAACACCTTTGCATTCATGCATTCGCCTCGGATCTCCCATCGATCAGACAGAAAATTACTTCCGCAGGCCGCACCAGATAGCCTCAGCCTTCTCGCTTGTTCCTTTGGTCAAGAACTTGGACCATGACAGCCCGCTCTTGTCTTTCTCACCCTGCCAATCCCAATCTCTTGAGATACTCCCATTCTTGAGCGTTTCGTCACCCTCGATGTAGTCTCTCAGAGCCTCATGACTGGAGATCATCAAGGAGATCTGACCTCTGTCCATTTCGGCCTTTCCGCGCAGAATGTTGGCAATTGGTGTTATCAGCTCATCCAGTTTGCGCGCTCTAGCATCCTTCTCCATGCGCTGTTCAACGAACATTTTCTGCAAACGGCGAGCCTTCTGCAACATGTCGAGCTCAGCTTGCGTGGTGATGTAGGCGTCTCTCTCCACGTAGTTTCTCTTGGAAGCCTCGGCTAGTTGCAGCAGAAAGCCCTTCATGGTGGACACATCATCGCAGCGGGTCGCGCCCTCCACCAGGTACTTCATATTGGGTGTTGCTGCTAGCATAGCAAGTGGCCACAACACACTCTCCAGTGCCTCTCTTCCCTGCGGATCATTTACTAACTTGGGGCAGATGTGACAGTAAACATCAAGCTGCTTGATTGCGCGATGGTGTGCAAGACGGTCTCCAAGCCCGAAAAGTGCGTGGTTGGCGACTAGGAGAACTGCCTCATGAGTGGTGCCAAGTTCCAGATCGATATCCAGGCTGCGGATCCTGAACAGGTGCATCGGCCAATCCAGGAAATCCGACAGCTTGCTCGCTCGGGACGAATGGAAGGTCACAACGGTCTGAGAACAAGTGGTCTGCACGTCACGCTTCAAGCCACCTTTTCGCCCTTCGCGAAATTTGATCTTGAGAGTATGCTTGTTGTAGAGAATGCCGGTTGCTTCTTCGTGGATCTGCTTGCAGGTCTGTAGGATCTCTGGATGTCCAGCCGTTCTCCCAGTGACGGGGTTGGGTTCGGCGACCAGGAGTCGGTGATAGATGTCATTTCTCAGTTCTGCCGGGAGGTCGAGGAAAGGAAACGTCTTGTCTCCAGCTGCTGCATTCGCCGCCTTCATCGCGTCATCCTGGACAAGTATGTCGATGTAGAATTTCTTAGACTTGCCTTTCGCCGATTTCAGGCCAAGCCTCTGCTGGACCAGATCGCGAAGCCCACCAACACCATACTCTCGTCGATATCTGGTCGCCGCGGAGCTAGCCGATTTCTTGCCGCGACACGGTCGAGTCTGCTTGGAAGACATGTTGAAGAGGCGCGAGGCATAGACTCGGGTCTAGCGCGAAGAGGGCTGTGGTCTCCGATGCAGCGGTGAGGTCTGCTTCAACGTCAACGAGCACAGTGTGCCATGCAATCGCAAGTCGGTCGTGTCAAAAGCATGCGATGAACAAGAAAGGATGATGGAGTTAGAGTCGAAGTTTGAGATCAGGCGCAGCTATCGATCCCGCCATGCATGTGCCTCGCGGCCGGATAGCAAAAGTGGTCAATGCTCCCGCTCATTCACTTTCACAGTCTTGGCACCGCAGCACGGAAAAAGATCGACAATTATCCGAGGCACTCGTTCAGCTGGCCCTTCTATCTAGTTTTAACAACGCATGAATTACAAGGCGATATCGACGGAGCCCCGAAAGACAAGAAATGGGCACATTTCGTCGATCAATGGTCGAACCCCAACAACGTTTTCGAAGCATTTGGGAGGAGGAGTCGCATGTCTCAGCTACGAACTCGCCTTACCGTAAGGTTGCAAATGCTCACGCGCAATATCTGGCATGCCGCGTATGTCAATCTCCACCTTCTCAGAAAGCGCCTCCAGAGGCTTCAACGTTCGTATAGCGAGGCTTCCGTCTACTTCCACAGCCTTGCCATTCCTTCGATGCCGAAAAGTAACCCTCAAATGGCGCAAACCTTTGCAAGTAGCAACAAGTGCATGTAGGAAATTCACCTCAAGATCATATCCCCAGGTTTCGTGTCTGCGGCCGGTCTTCCTCACGTATTCAGATCTATGCTCAGAGACATTAAGACTCAGATGAATCGTCCGGAATCCACCCACGACTTGCACATGGTAGGTGAATGCATCGATGGTGCTATTTTCATCGGTATACCTGTTCTGGTCCAATTGAACGAGTCCTCGACTGTAGGAGGTGCAGCACGAACGGTCAAAATGGACGCCATAGTGATTGACAGATTCACCTCTATGCCATCCTTTGACGAATGTAATTTGTAGCTCTGCTATCTTACCGTCGTGGAGTATTGGTGAGCCTTCGTGATGAACTTGTTTGCATGTGCGAAGTAATGCAGGATGTGCTGTGAGATCTTCGGACTCATCGTGTGTAAGTAGCATTTTGTAGACATTGTTCCTCATCTCTGCTGGTAAATCGAGGAAGCGGAGCCCTTGCATGTTCCGGTCCAGCCTATCAAGGATCTGTATAAGTCGTTTCTTCTTGGGAGCTTTCTTGCCGCCCCTGCCTTTGAGCTCTCTGCCGGTTCGATCTGCGACAAAGCGACGGAGCTCATCGTGACTGCAAGAGCTATAGTCGAGCGCGAATTCTGGCAAAGTCATGCTGGCGATCACCGAAGATACTAGTTGATCTGGCAACTGGCTCAAGATCAAGTAGATCGATAGCGCGATGATGCCGTCTCAGCCGAAGCAAACACGACTGCCTACGAGTAAGACAGATTTCAGCTGTCTTGTCGACTAGCACTTGGCAGAGAGGCCTGGAAAGATCTGTTACCATTATCATATCTCATACTATAACCAAAAGGGTATTCCAATATCCCGTTCTCCTCGAACGCCTTCAGTTCAGTCATGATACGCCAGACGGTGGCCTCGGCGTGGAAGTAACGCTCGCATACCCCTGCAAAAGCCATCCCGGAGCATTACTTGACGCAGTAGAATTCTGGCTCTCAGGTGTTCCGCCATACATTGTGATAGAATCCCAAAAATCCTCCGTTGAAGAACGATTTGCTGTCTCGATCCATGGCAGTCTCGTGCCTAGTTTTCGTATCTCGGTGTATGGTGTGTAGGATGCTCCAGGTACGAAAGTTCGTATGAGCTCGGCAAAGTGTTCGGTGTCGGCTTGAAGATCCGCTGCCGAGCCGTTGATCAATAGTAGCCATAGTGCTAGGTCCATCACGGCTTGACTGTTGGCTGATGCCATTAATGCTCGGTGGATGATGTCTTCGGTGAGGAAGGCTCTGATATATCTCTGAGCTGAGAGGATTGCTTCTGATAAATTTACGACTTTGCGTCCGAAGGTCCATGTGAAGAGGAGAGCGCTGAGTCGTACGCATTCTTGGAACTCATGAAGCCAGTCCCAGTCATCTAACGGACTCGATCGTGGAGTGGTCTGCTTCGCCAGGCGTAATGCAGCTTTTATCCCAAGGCTTGCTGCCTTCCCAGCGTGGACGTGAGGAAGCGATGTATCAGTGGTTGATCCGGCTGTGTTGTAGAGGGCTGTGAGAGCAAGGATAGCATCGGTGACATTCTCAGGAACCAGATCTTGGCAAGCAGGTTGCAGCATAGCAGCATCTTGCGGAACCATGAAGCCTTGAGATTGAACATCGTCAACTGCTCTCGTGTTCATTGGGCCAAATGGCAGATGCAACAAAGGCTGTACTCTGTCCGAATGCGAAAAGTTGGCCAGGACAAGACTGGCGATTGCGGACTCGAAATGTGGTGCAAACTTGCTCGTCCTCCATTCTTCCATAGTGGGTGAGATAGTGGCGAGAGCATTGAGGTGGACCAGTGACTCTTCCAATCGTCCTTGGTTGACCTTGATCGTGCAGAGCCGGATTATAGCCCACATCAGAGCGCCCACCGCTTCTATTCGGTCATGTCCAGTAAGCGCATTCAGTTTCGGTAAGTCCTTTGAGATCTGTACGATTGTCTTGTTCTCATGATACTGGCTTTTCGCCTCATCGTTTTTCCAGACCTGGTTCGCAATGGCCAGGAAAGAATGTACTAAAGCGGGATTCACAGCATTCTCGTTAAACATCGTGGCCTTAGCGTGCTCGGTCCATTTCCAGCCTTGAAGATATCCCTCGAAAAGATCAAAGAGCTCTGCATCGATCGGTACAGGAAATGCAGCAAAAGGATCCGGTCGCTCGGCTGGCGAGGCACTTAAGGTATGACTCTCACGCTTGATAAGAATCTGGTCTCCCTTTGGCGACTTCTTGGCTCTAGTCGCGTGTCGTACTGGGACAGCTTCCTGACGTTTGATCTGCTTTCCAGACTTCTGCTCAAATACGAGCTTCAAGAATTGGGGATTCTGGTTTTCAGCTTCCTTCGCGGCTTTCGCGGAGCTCTCTGGCTGTTGTCTCGCGCGTTTGGACCATTTCTGATCTTGCACGCGCTGCTGTGCATGGCTTCGGATCCGACTCAAAGTTCCAGCGTCGACGTGCTTCTTGGTGGAAAAGCTAATGAATTGCAGCTCTTCCGGCATCTTCGAGGTCTTCTTTCCAGTTTGCGCACATCATTCGGAGCGCACGCGGCCATTTCCTGACTAGTCACGAGGATTCATGCTTGTTTGCGATATTCGCAGTCATCGTGTGTCGTTCGTGAATCCTTCAGCGGGTCGTCAAGGCGTCTGCAATATGTGTTTCAAGCTTCAGAGGCGTTCTTTATGGCTGGACCTCACTGAAAGCTGGAGTACGATGAGTCCGCGACGCTAAAATGTTCCAGTCCTTGCCGAGGCGAGAATGGAGCTGAAGGATGCGCCAGCTAAACTCTATTTGATTCGTCACAATCTGATATCGTTACACGACCTCCATTCCACTGAAGATCACGTAAAAGGATCTCGGTTCTCGATCCGAGGATGAGCCGGCAGCATTGGCAGTGGGCGTTCATATGCTTAGGGACTCTCGAAAATCAGTTGCACGACGGGCTTGCTAGAGAGCGAGCCGAACATGTCCGAGTATAGCCAATTTTACCATTTCAGTAGGCTTACTGCGATTAGACCGCCGCAACTCAGTACATATTCAACACAAGAAGCAGAGTTGGGGCGAAGGCTTGCAAGACCTGATGGATCATGAAGGTATCTAGACGGACTTGTGTTCGCTTTCCAGCTATTCAGAGAAATGGCTGCCATGTCATTCTCGTCAGATTCAGTCGTACCGGTTTTCCCGCCTCTCGTGGGTTGGCATGGAAGGTGGCCTCGATGGCTGTCCGATGCCTTGAAACATGAAGGTGGATGTGTCATGACAGCTCCTGCTGCATCTAGCATCGACATGTTGAGGTGTCTATGGAGAGAATGACCAGATGTCTAATGAGCGCTCAGCGCACTGTTTTGGCTAATCAATGGATCGGGCGATCGAAGTTCTCAGGAAGATGACACCAGTCTCGATCATCGAAATGAGACTTGCCATGCTCAAGGTCTATCGATATGGAAGTCGCCAGTGGCAATATGAAACTCTGCCGTTCTGGGAAAGATCGATGCTATGCTTCCTCCGACACGACTTGATTTGGCGGACGCATGTCAAATCGGATATCCGTATCGACACAACTTCGATTTTGAGAGCCTTTTATTGGAACAGATACGGGCCAAAGCAATGTCGCGGAGTCTGCAATACCCTCGAGCCAGATCGTTCTCTGGTATATCCTGACACCGTCAACCTCCGAGGGCAGCGACCAATGCATTCGGGGCACGACAGATTAGGAGTTGAGCTGACATTTCATGCAAAATGTCTTCCCGCAATATCAAGGGAAGGGCAAATGTCTTCGCATGAGAGCCAGGAGTAGCCAGATGACCGGGAGATAGCGCTATGCTCCATCGCGATGTTGTTGACCCAGGCCATGGCACCGTGGCTTTTGAGTCCACGACACGTTCCACGAATGTTTCTGCTGTCCTTTGCTAGGTGAATGGTCCCTGCCTTCTGATGCTGCTATAAGCAGCGGAGGTTCAAAAGCGTAATGTGCCTCGAGCCTCGTGCCATTAAGCGCATATATCGCCTTTTCTTGACAATGAGCCGCGCCTACTAAGTTGGAGCGCTGCCCTCATTCCAGCTTATCCAAATGTTCCAGTCTAGTCAAGACCACTTGCTTGCTCGTCTCTTGTATTTCTCCTGCCAAGAAGACCTCGTCGAGGATAGCATAGACCTTGTAGAAATTGAACACCAAGTCTAGCTCGCAGACATTACCGAAGAACTGGTCTAGGACCTCGACGAAGAAGTGTATGGCTTCGAGATAAGCGAGCTCGTTGTCGCTGGCGTCAACACAGGCGCAGAAGAAAAGGCCAGCATAGCGGCGATAGACCACTTTGGAGGAACCACGGAATTCGACGAAGTTGGACTGGTGCTTCTGATCTCGCGGCGCAACGAGGCGATGGACTTCGCCTTTGAGCTTAATCTTCTCGTCATCGGTATAGGGCGAATACCATTTGGCGAGCCGAGTCTTGCCTCTATCCAGAAACATTAATAGCCGCGGACTGGTTTACCAAGAGCAATGCTTACTGGCGATTCTGAATGAGGATGAACGAGAGCACCATCGTGAGAGATATGACACTCTTCAGCTCTTGTTTGGCATGTGCGTATGAAGCCTACGTAGTGGCCAGCAATACGTTGCTATTGACTGATGTTGTCGTCCTATGGAGGTGCTTTGGCAATCTCACTTGATGCTCGTCAGGGTTCTCGGCAGTCGGCAAGCTTGCCAGGTTCCAATTTCGCAGCCACCGCCAACACCATACTGTATTTGACGACCTTGCGAAATGCACACCATCTCTCACTTCTCACACAGATGGTTCATATACCGTGAGTGTGAGATGACTGTCCGATCCCGCAGGTAAGTGGAATCACCCATCTTGAAGGCCCCCTTCAACTGCCGCCGACATCTCGGCATCTCGACGCGTTCAACACGCGTTTCTACTTTCGGTTTCAATCTCAAGCTCATCACCAGCATCTGGAACGCAGCATGGCTTGCTCTATCACTCTGCAATTCTGGCCGACCGCGCTGGACTGCATAGACTGGTCGCTGGACAATCACATTGCCGTGGTAGCCGGAGAGAACGTGGCCATTCTCATTCCTCGACTGAAGGCCTCGGATCCACCATACTGGGACACCATTCTTGTCCCGACGAACGCGTTCACACTTGCCGAACTGCCGCTGTTTGAGCCTCTGTCAGATCAGGTATTCTCGATAGGCGAGGAAATAGCGCTACGACAGGTCCAAGCGGCAAAATGGTCACCTCCAGGGCTGGCCAGATTTGGCAGATGTGCTCTGGCTGTGTTAACCAGTAACCATGTATTATCCATCTGGAGTCCTGCAGGGAAGGCACATGTTCCCACGAACTGGAAGCGAAACGTCATTATCAATCATGCCCTGCGAGCATACTACAAGCAGCATGTCAATCGCCAAGCAGAGGACTTGGAGCAAGCTCAGTCGCAGCAGCGTATCGTTGCCTTCTCGTGGAGCCCAGCTCTGCATTCAGAGAGCGAACGACACAACAAGCATCTCTTCCATGGCAGCCATTTCCTCGCAGTCGCTACAGAAGCGAACGATATTCTGCTTCTACATATCAGCTCTCCAGAGTCGGACAGCTTGGGGCGAAAGGTTGAATGTGAAATGGTTGTCACTGACAACATTAGCGCTGGTGACCGTGTCAGCCATATCGCCTGGGATACATGGCGGGCTGATGAGTCAAGTGGCAAGAGCACCTCGACTCTTTCCTACATCGCCGGCGGCAAGCTGGTTTCTGCAACGATCCAAGCCATTTCTGGTCAGGCTGTGAGGGCCCTCCCGGATGAGAACGAGATTCATGATCTGCCTGACGCATGCGGACCACTCCTCTTGCAGCGTGGTGCGCTCGTTGCATTCGGTCCAGACATTGTGTATCACGTCACGCCAGAGCGACATCGAATGTCGCATCACCTTGATGACAGATGGGACCCAATAGCAGGTGCGGCCCTGACTGACAACGCACTGCACATTGCATCTCAAATGTCAACCACAACTACTGCAACGGCTTCGCTTCGGATCTCGAAAGATACAAAAGAGCTTCAACAATACGAGAATCCCCAATGGAAGGACGCCATACTCGAGTACAAGTCAGCTTATGGTGCACAACAAGACTTGGCTAGCAAAGTCCAGGACCGCACCTGGGGCATGGCTTCATCGCCACTGGGCGGCTTCATCGCGACTTGTGCGAGCATGCATCCGGCAGACACTATTGCCTACGTAATTTCTTCTGATCAAGTCACTCTCCTCAATATCACATTAGAGAGTGAAGGAGAAATCATCCTAGAGGATGTCGTCTCCATGGATGTGTTAAGCTTCTACATGCGACACTGTCAATGCCAGACTCCTCCCAAGGCGCAGCCGACGAGGCAGGAGCCAGCTTCACATACGAGTGTTGACGACCTCTTGCGATCTCTCAGAACCATGATCTACAGTACCGAGCTTCGGCAGATGCAGATGAGCACTGCAATGGCCTTACTTGATGGCAGCAGCTGGCATACACCCGATTCAGTCAAATTCGTCACTGACCATATAACGAAGCTCTTCTTAAGCTTTCCCGCAGTAGGCTTGCAGATCGACAAGCTCAGTCTGGACATCTGCAATCTCTATGACTTGGCTTTGTCGAAAGTGGACGCCAAGCATGCTCTTGGAGATCTGGTGATTATATCTACTGGACGTACATATTGACTTCTTAGCCACTGACTTTATCTCTAGATTGCATCCGCAAAGACGTGGTCTGAGCGTTGTACGATGTGCCACGAGTCGATTCCTTTCGAGAGCTTCAAGTGGGCTCGGTGTGCCAAGGGTCATCGGTTCGGCCGTTGTGCCCTCTCGCTACTTAGTATCCAGGAACCCGGAAGCACCAAACACTGCGGCATCTGCGGATTGCAGTATCTAGACGAAACGAAGTCGCTGAGTTTGCAGCCGGAAAATCAAATGGCTGCTGTACCTGTTGCAGCGGCACCCGGAGCAGATCAATCTACAATCCCGGCCAATCGCACGTGGGTCAAGATCTCGCGTAGTGGAAGCACTACTGCACGAACGACAACAACCCTGGCTCAATTACTGTTCGCGGCGTGCGACGTATGCATTTATTGCGGCGGCAGGTTCACAGACTAGAATGTGCGACCGAACGCAGTTTGTGCGACTGTACTACTTGATGCGGTCATGCTGGCCTCGGTCAATTTCCATCCGCATTCCAGCGGCCGTTGTTTCGACGACAGGTCACAACATGGAAACGACGCTCATGCAGACTAACAGACCCTGTTGACGACGTGCAGGTAACAACACATCAATTACGTTCGATTGACAAGCTGTCGCCGATAAGACAAGTTCGCAGATCTTTGCGAAAGCTTCAGCATTCAGAAGCCTGCACAGCACAGCACAGCGCAACGCAAGTGACTAGCATATATCCACATCTGAGACTTCGATGGAGTCAAATATACACGCCAGCACAGAAGGTGTTCGATTCTCAAATTCGCCAAGGCGATACACTCAGGTTATGGAAGGACCACAGAGTCCAGCTCGCAGCATGCATCCAGAACATAGTGGTCTGGGGCCCCAGATGGAGAGCATAGACAGCCAAGCAGACTTCGGCCACAGGACGACAGACTATTTCGATGATACTTCGGAAGACGAGGAAGCCCTGCCTCCTGGCTCTGCAGTCACTGCACCGGATCTCGAAGCAATAATTGAAAGATCTGGTTCACCGAGCAAGCGGAAGCGTCCGATCTCGTCCACACAGGCGATGGTGTCACAATGCGAACCTAAACGCGCGAGCATTAGACCGGAGGAGCCGCGATCTGAAGGCTATGAGCGATTGGACTCCAACTTGAATCAGCAAGTGCCAGGTCGCGCGACTGCTACGCCCGATACATCTTTCAATGGCTCCGTAGAGGAGTTCCTACCAGGTGAAGCCAGCACGCCACAGCAAGCGAAACCGGTTCGCCTCTCCTCAACCACGCGTTTCCGAACTTCAGGTTTATATGGATCTCCTCACTCAACGCCACGATCCGGAGATCACTATCGACCACCTCATGAAAGGGACGTGCGTGCGTCACAACATCACGACAATTTTGAGCAGAGATTGGGAATCCATGCTGCCGCGTACGACAAATACTTACACTCGATGCTTGAAGACCCCGAACTTGCGCGACTAGATCCACTCAATAACCCGCGAGCTTCTCAACTTCCCCCACGCCTCAGCATAAATTCCAAGAAAAAGGTCTCTCTCATCAGACCACCTCCACTTGCATCTGCGGATAAAGGAGACTTTCCCGAGGATCCCCAACGAACGCCGTATCCTTTCTACAAGAGTCCGTCTCTACCTAAAGACAGCCCTCTGCCTAAAGACACTGAGAGCATCCTCATCCTCAGCATACGCCGAGGCTACCGAAATGGTAGCACCAGAACGACCGCTCTCAGAATCCCGCCAGAAAAAGGCAAAGCTTCCGAGAGCACATATTCCGTTCCCGGCGCACAAGAGAAAGCTAGCAGTATTGCCTTCGACGACCAGAATTTCTTCAATGAGCTTCGCGCCGCCTACGCGTCGCTAGCAGGCCCTTTCCGCTTTCTCAGCGCTCGGAAAGTCACAAGGATTGCGCTCAAAGGGCCTGCTACCAAAGCCGCCGATGCGCAGTACGGCTGGATACCCTCAAGTCCGGGCCTTCGACCGGCGAGCTGGAGAGGAGGCTCTGCAGGACTTTCGGTCGAGAAGGCGTACACGTACTATCAACGGCCGGCGCTCGGCAAAGGGCGCGTACCGTATGTGAAGTGGGCACGAGAACTGGCTGCTGCTGGTAGTCTACCTCAGGATATGGAAAAGCAGGATCTGACTAGACTGGAGACGGATTCAGAACCATCCGAAGGCCTTGAGTTCGTGGTTGGGTGGTCGATATTCCGCGTCTTACTTGCGGCACTTCTGGTCGTTCTCCTGGCCATCGCAGCGACTTTACTCTGGATCTTCCTGGGACGAAATACGCCTGCCTCATGGCCTGCTCCTGCGCATGCTGGGTTCAAAGATGCGGGAGATCGAGTCGGCACGGGAGTCTTGATCGGTGTGCTAGTTCTGTTGATCGGAATGACTGGTATTAGCGGCTGGCTGGGAGTGAGTTGGATGGTAATGTGAAGAGCGTTCAGACGACTTTCGTACTCGTTTCGACTTCTGCTGTACGTATGATAATGCATTGACGAAGCATCATTTCGAGGTCCTGCCTCCGCTTCATTCCCAACGTCAAAGCGATGCGTCGAAACTCAAAATTTTCCCCAGAACTCCTCGCTACTCAACAAAACTCATAGCGCCATCCTCAATCACTTCGTGATACGCTGCCTCTTCCTCACTGCCCCTCTCACCATATCGGGACTCCCCACGCCCTTGAGCTTAGCCGCCTCGACCTCGCACTTCTCCTTCTCATGCGAGAACGCATTATCATAACTAAAACATCCCAAGCAAAGTAGCGTGCTATGCCGACATTTACTGCAAATGATACCGCGACTCGAATTGTCGTTGGAACAGAGACAGCAGATCCAGGCCATTCCGAGTTTCGAGGTCTTGCGGATTCGTTTCGAGGGGGAGGTGAGGATGAGAAATGCGCCCACTTGAGACCGCTCAGGGACGATCGTTTTTGGTGTGGTAGCAAGTTGTGCTACTATGATGCTGTATTGATCTGGAGTTCGAGGTTCGAGGTTCGAGGAGCGTTGGATTGGTTCTGGATGCTCTCTCTGTCGTGATCTCTTGACTCGTTTCAAGGTTGGCTCCCGTGAATTTCGAGTTGTATTGTAGTGATATTGTGTTGGCTTTGAATCTCGAGCAGTCTTGTGAAAACGCGTTGGAAACTTGTACGCCCTCTTCGCAATGAATCTTAGGGCTCAGGACTGAGGCTTGCTTCGGGTGTCGTTGAGTGTTCTTTCTATGCGCTCGAGTTCTGGTCGTTTTACAAGAGGTGTGTGCTTTGAGCGAGTGTTCTGCTTTGCTGTTCCTTCGCTTTGACTGTGCTGTAGTGCGTGCGAAGCGAATGCTGATGCCGTCTGTAATGACCGTGTAGAAAACGAAAAAGTCGCTGCGCAGTGTCGAAAAGCTCAGGTTGTGATGACGCCCGCGCTCGTGACAATCGCTCAATATGTACCTTGTGACGAACAGGCAGTCACACTACTTCGCCACAAAATCCTGTGACAACTCGGACTCGGACCTGTCTTGTGTTTGAAGATCAATATGGCCGTATGTCGTTCGTTTGATTTTCCGCAGCCTTAGGTTCTCTCCACCGCGATAAACTCCGATGCGACAGATGTGGTTGTTGATCGAGAAGTGTTCTGGAAGGGATGTCTGCTGTTCAGTGGTTTCAGATGTATCTTTCCAGGGATCATGAGTTGGCGACAGAAGCTAGAGTTTAAGCTCGGACCAGCCGGAGAACGAAGTATAATATGTCTTTGCGAGTGAATGAAAATGCAAGAAAGAAGAGTGGTAAAGAAGCTGGCTTGTTTTCTTACTTCTCTTCTGTTGTCCTTGCTTGATGCAGGTTTGATGTCAGGAGTTGGAGAGATTTGTCAATGGAACGCTGGAGGTGCAGCAACCGGTACTTGGTTCTTATGCAGGGTCCTTCTTGCACCGAAACTTGCTTAAGTTCACCTAAGCACAAAAATCAGAATGCTAAGAATATTCCATATTGTCGCTTCCGTGCCTCAGTATCGTGTGTCCAGTCGTGTTCTCATTTGTTGTGGTCCGATTCCAAAACGCCTATGCCAAGGTGTACTGATTGAACCAATTCATCATCTCAGTCGTAGCATTGAAGAACGTAGGATTGCTTGAGTCGGAGTTTGGCAATGTGCTTGCCCACGAGTGGGCCAGGTTGTACACCCAGTAGTTGGTCACAAGGCCTCTCTTGCCGACAGCATTGCCGAATTCGTGCTTGTGGACACCAGTATCGTATGGCTGGGTAGTGATATTGGTAGTGCCAAGACCGTTGATGTATGCCCAATTCATAATGAAGTGGTCCACTGAAGGAAGGCACCTACCACGACGCTCGCCGCCGTAGAACGGGATTGTACCATCAGCGCTGCCGTGGATTTCCAGAATCGGAACTTGACGTCCTGGGTTGCATGGAATTGCGACAGTGTCCGGTAGACACCCTGTTGACTGCAATGTCTGGTCTACTCATCCATCAGTAGTCTGAAACGAGGAAAACCTCCGCTCCTCCGACTTACAGTAAGCCCCGCTATTGCTCGCAAACGCAGCAATTTTTTCGCTTGCAGTATTGTCACAAGCCAGAATATTCAAGCTGAAGCCACCGCCATTCGACTTTCCGGTCGAGTAGATGGCATCAGTATTGATGCAGTACTGATTCGAGATAGCGGTGATCATATCGAGCGTGAATTGAACGTCGTTGATTGAAGTGTCAGCTGCCGGATCTCCCTGCCATTGAGCGCTGACACCCTGAGGATAGACCGCGAGATTGTCCTTGTTGAAGTAAGGGTCCGAAAAGCTGCTTAATGCCTCTTGGGTTGTTGGGTTCCCTCCGCGCCCATGAAAGCTGAAAATGAGGCCTCGAGCCTCGTTGATGTTGTAATTCGTTGGAATGTGGAGCAGATAAGAGCGAGTGCGACCTCCAGAGGTCAGAGTGAGGCTGTTGCTTGATCCAGTGCCGCCTTTCTTGATTCCAGAACCAAGTGCTTTACCGCAGCCTGGGGACGGAGTGAATGCAGTGGTGACGCCAACGAGTCCAATGAGCGATGTAGCAATGTTGCGGAAACGCATTTTGACTGACTATGATGTCGGGAGATTTTCGTGTGGACTGGTAGATCAGTATGATGATGAAGATAGAGACCAGAATGATAGTAGGTGTCGCGCTTTTTGTATTCACTTTCGACTCACTTGGACCAAAGCATGTTCATCGCTTGGCGTCATCACATGCCGCTGGCAACCTCTTCACGAACGACGCCAGCTCAGCAACGTGGATTCCACGCTGAGACAGGGCGTCATCCGCTCGAGGCTTTTGGTAGTGAAGCAACATTGGCCGACCAGCGCCGTCCAGCGCACAAGCAGAACCATACACCATGTCTTGGGCGAGTCGTGGTAATGTCGAGGCGGTGGTGTCTTCATAAGATAACGACTTGGCCATCGCGCGCCGAGAACAAAGCCTGTAGACTGAGAGAGTGGATCTGTGATGTCCCAACATCCATCGTTGTTCGATTTCAAGCGCTTCCACTAGAGTTCAATCCGCCCTTGCTTCCACTGCGAGGCCGATGTCCTTCGGAGATGGCTTGGTGGCGTTTTTCTCGACAATTGAATAGTGCCTTCGAAATTGTGGAGTCATTTCGATCCTGACCGACGTTCTACTCCATTATCTGAATCGTGATTAGCTGCTCTGCACAGTTCAGAGGAGACGTCTTCTGAAAAAGTGCTATCACGCATCGTATACGCTCTCCACGTTCAGTCGGTAGCTAGGCTCGGAGTTTCCACCACACGAGTTTTGTGTGTAAAGAACAGGAACGAAGTCACTGCTACAAATGCAGAGGTTGCAGCCATAAAGCAGCTAGTCCAGTAGAATCCAACAGTGTCTGCTAGCGATCCACAGATAAGTGGACCTAACATTAGCCCGGTAGAGAACGAGACCTCTGTGAGCGAAAACATGCGAGAGCTGCCTCCGCCAGGACCGAAAATGTTGGGATTCGTCTCTCGAAGGTCGTGCAGGACAGCTGCAAATGGTCAGTGACTGTAGCTAGGCAAGCTGCGCGTGATGAGGACTCACCAGTCAGTTGAAATGTTCCAGCGCCACGGACAAATGACCATACGATACCAATGCTGATAATGCAGGCCACAAAAGCACCCTGACCTCGTGCATCGGAACCAATTCCAAGAAAGTCAGCGTCGCCTGGAACTCCTGCGAACCAGAGCAATGGCGCTGTAAGTGCCCACCCAATTGTCGTAGGCCACTTCAGACCAATGCGGTCTCGCAGCCAACCCACAAAAGGTGCAAGGCACATTGCAGGTATTTGCAAGCCCAGAAATATGGAGCCGATTGGTGCAGGTCCCCATCCAAAAGCGTCTCTCAGGTGAACGGGTAAAGTGGCATCGAAACCAGAAAGAATTGTGGAAAAGGCGATAACATTGAAAATCGCCGCATAGGTCTTCCCCTGGCGAAACATGATTGAGTAGAAGCCTTGCGAAGCAACACGCTTCGATTCGTCGTTGTCATTGGCTGAGCCCTGTAATAGTGGTTCATCCTCGCTTGGCTCGTGGGACGCAGAACTCGGTGTTGGATCGCCTTTTGCTGTCTTGGATGCCGCTGGCTGGTCCGCCATAGCAAGTCGCGCGATGAAGTCGATGGCTAGCAATGTCAAAGGCACGGTCCAAGCGGGCCAATATCCAATCCATTCCAGCAAGGCGCCTGCAACAGCGGGACCGGTAATAATTCCTGCAGTGATGAAAGAGCCAGCAATTCCCAAAGCCTTGCCCTGGTGTTGCTTTCCTGCGGCGTCAGTCAACATGCCAAAACCAACGATCCATGCTCCAGTTCCGGCCATGCCCTGGAGAATACGCCCAACGTACATGGCCCATACTGAAGGCGTGGTGGCCACAAGCAGAGTACCGACAGTGCAGCCGACAAGGGATAGCAGGAGAGGGATCTTTCTGCTTGTAGTCTGATCTGCGAGATGTCCAATAATGGGTGCTGAGACCATGGAGATGAGACCAAGGACGAAAAGCAACTCTGTAGTGAATCGCTGAGTATACGATGGATCAAGCCTCAGCCTCTTCTCAATCATATATGGCAGTATTGGCACCTAGAAGAAATGGCGATAAATGTCAGCAAATGCTCAGTTAATGCTCACTCTTGATTACAGCGGAGAGATAGTGCTGCAATTCATCGCTTATGCCTCAGTCATAAACATTGAGCTGGTGTATGCCTTTCCTTCAAGCGCAAACTTACAACAAATCCATACAGAAAGTTCTCTACAGCCGTGTCAGCATTGTTGTGCTCGATGTCAAGAGTCGTGTCATACCTGTGAAAAGCCCGAGCGTAGCTGTAAAAATGAGTAGCGTCTTCGAATACCGCCAAGACTGGGTGCTCGCTGTCTTAGTCTCTGTGGACGCCATGTTGGAGACAAATTCCACTGAGGCTTGACAGAACTTGGCTCTGGAGACTTGAGTTGGAAGAAGCTGAGTTCAGCTGCCTTTGAGAACGCAAACCTATGCAGTTGAGAGAGATCCACTTATGCCGGGCCGTAGGGCGCATGTTCCATTGTATATCCGATAGGCATACCGCGGACTCCGCGCTGCGCGCCTCCATCACGAGCATAGTATAGAGAATGCTGCTTCTTCAAAATCAGTGAAAGGCTTGGTCGTGAATACAGCAGGCTGATGTTCAGCCTTTCCAGGAGAAAAACAGTCTCGAAACATTGGAAGGGACAGCCAAGGCAGTGCCGATACCGGTCGCGAAATTGGCCGAGGGATCCTTGCACCACTCCAAACCTTCTTCGACACGTCAGAATACAACAAACCCAATCCTCCTTCTGTTTCCCAGCTTACTTGCAAGAATGCGTGCGTGTTGATCATGGTGGCCAAGATAGAAGAGCACTCACTGAGCTGTCGACAACGGTGAGGAGGCAAAAGATTAGGCATGGCCTCCGCTGGACATATCAAATTGGACCTTGGAGAACGGTAGGGCGCGTCACGATAGCGTCTTCCCATCGCAACAGCATCAGCATCTGCCCGACCGTTAAAGGTGAAAAGCACGCAATGCTCACATAGGCGCTCTTAAATCTGCTTCGTTCGCCAGTGCAGCTTCAAAGGCGTTCGCGCTTGTCTTGACGTCAGCTTCCTAATGTTCTATATGAACAGCAGAGTGAGGCGCTGACAGAGAGCGGCTTGCCATGGCTCACATGAAAGCTTTGAGGGAGCTGCCAAACGGCGGGTCCGAGCTTGCTCAAGCTCAGACATTCGCTTGGCACTCATGCACAAGACAACACCTCATATTGCCTACCATGGTACAAGAACAACCGCAACAGACATGAAAGCGCCCGACAAAATCAGCATTCTCTTGCCCGAGCTCTTTACATCATTCCTGGCCGTCGAGCCAAGGATCAACGCCGCCTATGACATAGTTCGAGAAGAGTCAGAGAAGGCGATCATCGAGTTCTGCAATTATGACCACCGAGTGACCACAATCGTACGCAAAGGCGACTTCAGCCGTTTCGTCGCTATTGCAGCGCCAGATGCTGAACAGAGCCGCCTTCGACTGTATTGCGACTGGTGCAACTGGGTCTTTCCGTACGATGATCTCTTCGATAATGGGAAACTCAAGCTTGATGCCGCCGCCGCACAAGCAAAAATGCAAGCGCTATTCGCGAACATGGAATCAGCAGAACAGGGAGCTCATACGGAGCAATGCGACCTCATTCGCTTCCACGATGTCATCTGGTCGCGGATGCGAGCTAGTGCATCACCCGGCGTACAGAGGCGTTTCCTGAAAACAATGCACCAGTTCTGTGATGCTGTTCTGAAGCAGGTTTTCAAATTGGCTGCAGATGAGACACCAACCTTGTCCGAGATGCTGAGGATCCGGCGACAATCTGCTGGAGTTGCGCCACTGTATCCCTTGTTCGAGTATGCTCAGGCATTGGACCTGCCCGATGAGTTCTTCGATAGTGAGTGGGTTCAAGAGCTTGAAGAACTTGGTATGGACTGCGCATTGTTGTAAGCTCTTTCAGAAATGTGCGCCTCGAGACTCATCTGACAACGACACAGGCAAAACGACATGCTCTCCTATTTCAAAGAAGAGGTACGTCATACTCACCGGAGCTCTTCTTGATCCCTTCTGACTTGATAAAGGCGGAAGGCGTTCCTCACAACGTCGTAGCTATATGTCGGATCCGCGGCCTTTCAGCACAACAGGCATTTGACCACGTAGGCAATATGCTTGACGATCGTCTTGCTCGCATTGAGTCATGCATTGCGACCAGACCACAAAACGAGGACCGACGGCTCGACCATGAAGCAGAACGCTACATCGAAGGCGTACTGAACACGATCCGCGCCAACCTCTACTGGGCTTTTGAGAGCAGGCGCTATTTTGGCGATCAAGCCGACGTCGTGCGGCTCACCCGAAGAGTCGAGGTCCTCAAGAATCCAGCTTTCATGGGACAATCCTCGGAGCAGCTGGCATTAGTCGTGCTTGAGCAGTGATGGCACTTGAGCAAACACACAAAGACCGACTCAAGTAGTCGACGAATGCAGGATTCAAAGGGCTTTTGGATTGATCATGCTGAGCAGAGTTGTGCGCAAATCCCCGGACGACACTTCCCTTTCTGGTGAACGGAAGATAAATTGAGCTTTCGCTCCCTGGTCCGCTCCAAACTTAATGAGACGCTGCCTCAAGGTCATCATAGGCATATATCCTATGCAACGGAGGTTTCCAAGCTGTGCGAGACCGCTGCCGAAAGGTCTCAGAGAGGACTATATCGATCATTGCTGTAGGTCGACCACAATGCGCATTAGAAATCACATTTGGCTATCGAGAAAGGATCGTGTGGGAACCAATAAAGTGACGGCAACCCTTGCATTCGCTTTGTACAGTATGTTCAGACCGAGTGACCAGGCAAGTCTGGGTGATGATGCTTTGTCAACTAGATCAGGTCCGAGCCAATACGAAAGCTCATATTTAAAGTCGAGGACACTCTCGAAACATTGGAAAGCAGCACTCATCTGCCCCAAGTGACATTCATCGTCTCATTCACATAACTGTTCTAAAGTCCCACCCAATGTCGACTAAAACCATGACGGAGTCGATCCCAAGGCCGGTGCAAACCTATCACAAGACAACATATCCCCGCCTCGCCTCCGAGAGGAGCGATTTCGATGGCCACGGCAAGACAGTCCTGATTACTGGAGGTGCTACTGGTATCGGCTTTGCCACAGCTAAGGCGTTCGCAAAAGCTGGTGTCCAACGTATCGTCATCGTCTCTCGCTCTCCAGAGCCCCAGAGGAAAGCGCGTACCAAGTTGCAAGCCACATTTCCAAAGCTTCAAGTGGAGACGCATTCAGCTTCTGTGACCGACTACGCTCGCATGGCGGAGATCCTGCGGAAGACCGGGCGCATAGACATCTTGGTGCTCTCTGCGATGGCGGATCATCCCTTCACGCCTGTCCACGAGGTCTCTACGGACAAGCTGGATGAGGTGTTTCAGATGAACGTGATGGCACAATTCGATCTCATTAAGTCTTTTCTGGCTTTACCAATGCCAGACAACAGCCAGAAGATCGTGCTCGCCATCAACACACTGGCAGCTCAGACCGTCCTACCTGGTCTTGTGGGTTACGGATCCAGCAAGGCGGCAATGCTGCATGTCATTCAGCACTTCGCAGACCAGGAGTCGACCAAACCAGTAGGCGAGAGGGTCAAATTCGTGAGCTACCATCCTGGTGTCATATGGACAGAAAATGTAAGGTCAAAGTCGGTCCTCACGATCATGTCTGACTAATCCGAATTTCCAGGTTGCAAAGATACTCCCTCCTGGCACTCCTCAGCCCGAAGGAGTTGAGTGGGAAGATATCCAGTTGCCTGCCGATTTTGCGGTATGGCTTGCGGGACCTCAATCTGACTTTCTGCATGGCCGCTTTGTCTGGGCTCAATGGGATGTCGACGAGTTGATTGCATTGAAGGAGATGGTGGAGAAGGAGCCGAATTTCTTGAGGCTAGGGCTCGTTCTATGAGTTGGTCAACGGCGCCAAAGGCTATACAGCAATCGTCAAGACTAAAGCTGACCGAATGCAGCTCAAAGTTTGCACACCAGCCCGCCTTCGCTGCATAAATTTCGTATTTTCTTTTACATGTCTCTTTCAGCCGTGTTCTCATTCCTTCTTAGGAGTCTAGTGCTTTCTATTTCATCGCTCCTTTCTTTCGTCACTTTCATATGCACTTGGAGATCTGCGTCTCATTGAGACTTCCTTATGTTGCCATACGCTTCCTTCGCTGTTCTCCTTCTGACGTTCTGCGTGGCTTTTTACTGGTCCCAATGGCTGCCCTCGCTTCGGAGGCATTTCAGATGAATGATTCTGCACGATGACAATGCTCTTGCAGAATTGGCCATCAACTTGAAGCTCTCAGCTCACCCAGTCGAGCTAGCCATTGCAGTCGGCGCATTTCATGAGCTTCGTGAATGATCTTCCACCAAGAAAGATCTGTGCGCAATTCGACCTGAACACTGTCGCCTCAAGCCTAACCCAAGCATTGCGGTTTTAATGCCCAGCTTGGAGTTTCGGCAATGCCAATGCGCAGATATTGTGTGGGTGGCTCCTGCCCTCGTACCGGAGTTATTGGACCAGGCAAGATCTCCCGAAGCAAAGTGTTGATGTCGTTGCCTGCATCTTTTGCGTCTTGCCACTGCCGCGGGTAGCCAAGACTCACTTCCTCAAATCGCACACCATCAATCCAGTCAGTCCTTCTAACATGCAAATGGCCAGTCACAACAACTTTTGCATTAAATCGAGTATGCCAGTCATGCGTCTCCTTCGTTCCACACCACAAGCTGAACCGAGGCACTCGCGGAATGAAGATGAGATCTTCTCTCAGTGGCCAATGATTTATGATAATGAGAGGCAGACCGGACTCAGAAGCCTTCTCCAGCTTCGCTTCTGCTTCCGACACCAGTCTTGTGCACCAGTTATCGCGACTCGAATATGGATCCGGATGAAGTAATTTCTCGTCAGTGGCCTGGATGCCCTCCTCTAACGCCCAGTCCAGAGCTTTCTCTCTTGGCACATCATCTGGCCGGAAGCTGTAATCGTACAAAGTAAAGATGGGGCACACCAGAGCCCGCTCTTGGGAGCCCTCTGCACTTGTATACGACCAAGTTGCGAAATCATCTTCTGGAGTAAGCACTCCGTAATGTCTCGCCACCTTGATGCAAGCTCGATACTTGGCTTCTCCCCGCAGCTTCCTCTCTTCTTCCTTCAAAGAGGGTGAAGACGAGGTGTAAAGTTCATGGTTTCCAGGGCACCACCACACGGTCTTGAATCTCCGGACTGCTTTCCGGAATGCAATTTGCATATGCTCCAGGGATTCGCCAACTGTCTTCATCAGCCATCATCGGCGGCAACAGGAAAGCAAGACTACAATACCATCACCAGCGAGGATGAGCCCGTCGTCTTTGTGCACCTTCAACTTTGCCCATTCCTCCCGGTTGGACTTGAAGGACAAATGAATGTCAGCGATCGCTAGGAGCTTCGGCGCACCGCCCATCTTGGCAACTGTGGATCGCCTGCAAAGCGCCTGGTCGAGGCGGGATATATGGAATGCTCAAACACAAGAAAGCAGCGCAAATACAGACATTTTGTGATGATTGACGTTGATCGGACAGGACTTGCCCCTACCTGAAGTCCGGCGACTGAGCGGAGAGCGAGAAAGCTTGCGGCGGTGGCCTGGCCCGCACGTTTGCGGCTGGCTCGAGGGATCTGTGTGTCCCACGAGCCACTCACCAAAGCAAAGCTAAATCCAGGTCCTTGGCGATCGAGCGGACTTGTTGTTCTCACATCAGAAACGACCGCAGCGAGACATCCTGCTGGTGTCACGGCCACGATTGGCGGTATACATAACAACGGAGGGCCAGAGATTACATCCTCAGCAGCAGAGCAACACGACCACGCAACAGGAGACGAAGCCCTGCAGCCTGTGGACCGCGCTGCCGACGACGTCTCAAACCGCTCGGGCTCATCCGTCACTGCTACGGGGCTTAGCAGCGCCACAAGTCTCTAACCCTCTGCAGGAAGCACGCCAACCGAATTGCCAGTCAAGAATAAGCGCGTCAGTCGGCGTCCATGATGCCGTGCCGATGGAGACGTTGAAAAAGGTACGCATGCGGTGGGAAGATCCTGCCTGATTGCGTTGCTCGTGCAGCCTCGAGCACGATGTCTACGGAAACGCGTGCATTCTTCAGCAAGAGAGGGATATCTGCGGTATTTCTACCTCAGCACGATTCTAGAACCCGAGACCTCGACAGCGTGTGGAGAGCACTGGAGACGCCGGCCCTCTGCCAGTGTGGTCAAGAATCTTTTCTTTTAGAAGGGAGCGTGCGCACTAGGTGAACGCGAGGCCTCACTGCCCAATCATGAATCGCAAAAGGGTTGACCCAGCGTTGCGTGGCAGCCAGTGATGGAACCCTTTGCCGGAGCAAAGCCTCACACCCAAAACACCTTCTCGTATCTTTTCACTACTGCTCAGCGTTGCATTTCTCTCCACCTTCCTGCATCTCTTATGCTTGTGTCATAGTCCTGCTCTCGTTTCTATCTTGGATTGCACAGTAATTTCGACATTCGTTTAGCCACACTGCTTTCACAATTTTATATTTCTTTGTGACAGCTGCGAATCCAAAGGGACAGGGGTACATCCTTCTGGCGAAGTGATCACGAAACACCGGACAGCTTCTGGAACACGACTTCCTTGGGAGGGATCACCGCCCTGGTTGTAGCTCTCT
Organism: Pseudocercospora pini-densiflorae CBS 125139; assembly: GCA_000504365.2. Lineage (NCBI taxonomy): Eukaryota > Fungi > Ascomycota > Dothideomycetes > Mycosphaerellales > Mycosphaerellaceae > Pseudocercospora > Pseudocercospora pini-densiflorae. The sequence continues at coordinate 18,086 of AWYD02004683.1, read as the reverse complement.
GCGAGCGAACATCTTGTCCCATCGTTCAGGTTCGGGACAGCACCTTTTACGATTCGAGGGACGACACATATCTCGAGGGCGAAAGCCTGAGCACGCGACAATGCGGTCGTCTGTAGGAATACGCCGACTTCTACCTCTATGCCTCCTCAGCGCGCTGCCGGCCAGCGTTCTAGCTGGAGATGTCTTATCAACAGATGGATACAGTCTTTGCAGCAATGATCCAGACATTCAGGTCCAGGCACTGGACGTATCATACAACAAGAACACGAGAAGGATAACGTTCGATGTCGCCGGGTCAAGTGCATCGGAGCAGAATGTTACGCTGGAGCTGGAGGTGAGCGCATATGGAAAACAAGTCTACACAAAAGACTTCAACCCTTGCGACGAGAACATGACGCAAATGTGTCCTGGTAAGAGAAGACATATCCTGGGCTTCTAGAAGAACTTTACTAACTTTACCTTTCAGTGCCGGCAGGGTCGTTCTCATCGAAAGGCGAGCAGACCATACCAGAGGAATACGCCAGCCAAATCCCAGCCATCGCTTTCTCGATACCCGACCTCGACGGATTGGTAAAACTACAAGTGAAGAGCTCGTCAGGTGCAGAGATTGCATGTATTCAAAGCAGTATCTCCAATGGACACACTGCTAGTATGCCCTCGGTCACATACGCGGCAGCTGGTATCGCCGCCGCAGCTCTTGCTTTCTCTGCGGTTGGCGCGGTCGCTGCTGGAGGCCACCCAGGTGCAGCAACTTCATCGCCCACCTTCACGGAAGTTATTGGTTGGTTCCAAGGCATGGCAATGAATGGAATGCTGAGCGTTCAGTACCCGAAAGTATACCAGTCCTTCGCAACAAACTTCGGCTTCTCTTGCGGACTGGTGCAATGGGGCTCCATGCAGACCGCGATTGACAACTTCCGCGCGAAGACTGGAGGCAACATCACGGACAACAACTACGAATACCTCAAGAACAACGCGACCCTCGTTTACAACGATGGATACACTAACTCCAGCATCACAAAGCGAGCTCTCAACACCGCCCTGCTCTGGGCGCGCGACGGTACGACAGTGAACGTGAACGGGACGGAATCAACAGTTGGCGGCGATGCCTCTAGTACAAATTCGACGAGCAGTCAAAATACGAAGGACGAGAAATTCGTGAGCGGAATCCAGGCCTACGTCGAGCAGCTCTCGATTCCTTCAGCAAACACGTTCATGACGGTGCTCCTGGTCTGGGCCATTGTAGTGGCTGCGATAATCGTCCTCATTCTCCTTGGTAAATGCATTCTGGAGGCATGGGCAATGTTCGGCAAGCTCTCACATGGAATGGAATCCTGGCGCAAGCGATATTGGTGGCGCATGGCCAAGGCACAAGTCAACTTGGTACTCATGCTCTACGGTGTCTGGACGATGTGGTGTGTCTACCAGTTCACTACTGGTGATTCATGGGCTGCGAAAGTCCTGGCTGGTGTCACGTTGGCACTCTTCACTGCTGTGCTTGGAGGCTTCACATGGCGAGTCGTGACTAAGGCTCGCCAGTACAAGAAGATGGAAGGCGACACTTCAAAACTCTACGAAGACAAGGATGTCTGGATCAAGTACTCGCTCTTCTACGACAACTTCAAGAAGAACTACTGGTGGATATTCATCCCAGCCATCATCTACATGTTCGTCCGAGGATGCATCATCGCCGGCGCAAAAGGACACGGAATGGTGCAAGTCGCCGGACAACTCATCGTCGAAGCACTTATGCTCGCCCTCCTTCTCTGGACCCGACCATACCAGCGAACCAGCGGAAAATGGATCAACATCGTCATCCAAACCGTCCGAGTCCTCTCCGTCGTCTGCGTCCTCGTCTTCGTCGAAGAGCTCGGACTCAGCCAAACGACCAAAACCGTCACCGGTGTAGTCCTAATCGTGGTACAATCCGTCATGACAGGAATCCTTGCAATCCTCATCGCAGTAAACGCAATCATCACCTGCGTCCGCGAAAACCCTCACCGAAGAGCAAGAAAAGAAAAAGAGCGACTTAACCGCGATCTCGATAATCTTACTCCTTTGGACGCCAGGAATAGTCTCCTTATGAGCGATGTCAAACACGCAGACACCTCGTACAAGAGCGCAGCACCTTTCGTCTCTTCCTCACCTTTCGCAGACCACAGAGGTCGCTACGACCCTGTCGCAAACCGAGGCGATTCTCCACACAGAGACCCACATGCATACCGAGACGACGAACATTTGGTCGGTTCGGCTGCGGATATGGGAATTCGAGACCCGAATCATTACAGAGACCACAGTCGAGGATCTTCAGTTTCCAGAGATATTTCTCGCGAGCCTAGGCTACCAGACCTGAATTTTGGGCCGCGCGCGTTGTAATTGTTTTAGCGACAGGTACTTTTGCATTGTACAGGGAGTTCTGAGATTTCTACTATAACGGCTGTCACATATGGGAAAGACGGCCTACGGGTATCGTACTTTTTTGTGTATAGAGAGGCATATCCACTGCTTTTGTAATCTGAAGCCTTGACGGCAACCCGACCACGGCGGTGAAACTGAAGTGAATAGATAGATCATCACTTTCGAGAATGAAAAGAAAGTGAATATAGTAAGAACTCTCAGAGTTCTGTTCTATCAATGTCGCGTTCTCTGCCTGTCTGCTTCTGATCCTCGGTGACAAGGCCGAGCCTTCTCATGCAGGTACTATTGTGTCGTCTGCAGAGTCCGCAGAAGGTTTCGCTAGAGTATACAGAATTGGCGAAAATACGAACACCAACCAGCTGTCTCTGCTGCATTCGCTGGTCTCTTCTGATATAGTAGTGATGCTATTATAAGATGTAAACAGTCTGATGGTCGTGAATACGTGATGTCGTAATTCGTCTTCGTCGAACTCATTCCTCGATCGTCAACATGTCATAGTCTGCATCATTGTGCTGCCTGCTGGTCTTCTCCTAGCTCATTCCTCGATAGTCCAGATGTCGCCACCATCGAAGCTAGTCCTTCGAATCATGTCTGAGTTGAGGTACTGCATGATCTGTCTCTCGTACACAGCTTGAAGGTGTTCTTCAGACTCTCTCGTCCGAAGATCTATCAGGTTTTCCTGACAGTGATTCAATTCTCGCAAAGACGCATAGGTGGGCGATTGTTTTCTTCGTAAAGATTGTCGTTTCAGATCAGGTGCTGTGATTTGGATGCGTGCTTTGATTGTGCTGGTCGAGCTGCCTGAGCTGTCTGATCCAAGCGATGTGGTGGATATTCTGCTTGAAGCTGTTCGGCAAGTATAAAAAGAGCAATCCGAGAATGGGGTCTCTGATCTTGGGTTCTTGGGAGCAGAAGATCGTTCGTGCCGACAAGTCTTATCTGATCCATGGAAGAAGAGACATAATGAGCAGTGATGGTCGTTGACGTCGGAGAGATTATCGGAGATCAGACGCAGGCACACAGCTGGAGAGTGTTCCATGGTAATCGCAGTAACGTGCTTCCTAGTGTGAACGTGGAGTGGCAACGGGTACCTGAGAAACGAAAGACAAGAAGTGAAAGTATACCACAACGAGAGGTTGGGAAGCTCTGAAGTTGCATGCCAGAGGGAGGTGGCAGGTATATCTGTGAGTATGTAAGCTCGTCACAACATTTAGCTCGTGATGTCGTGGTCGCGACAGGGAAATTTTCAAGCGTGCAACGCTTCGATCCAGGCTAGAAACACTACAGGCCGGCTGATATGGTCGCATGGCCTGGTCTGCGATCCCATGGTATACGATACATGATACGGGTGCCACAGCAGAGTGGCGGGAGGAGTACACCATCCTTGTCCATCAGCCTGCAGCCAAGCAGAGGCTAATGGTATGCTTCTTAGGCGAGTGCTGATCAGCTAAACATCCCAAGTCCAGGTTGTGGAAGATGAGAATGTAACGCAGAAGAGCGAGTGTCCTTGTTCGTAGTCAGACACACCGCAAGGCGATGGGAATACGAGAGTGGCTGCTCGCTGACCATACAGGATTTCAGCTGGAGCTGTGCAAGGTCACGCCGTCAGAAAGCCAAATTGTCGATAATCGCCCGATACGATGTCTTGATTACCGAATCTGGCAGCCATAGAGAGAAAATGATGCACGATGCTGATGGTCTGCAACTCTCGTGAATGGCAAGTCGTGATGTGGGTGTGAAGAGCAAGTGGTTGACGGTGATGAAAGATGGCTGGGAAGGGCTGGCGACTGCGTCGGCAGGGGTCTAGGTCTTGGCGTTTTGCTCAGCAACGTCGCTTCCACTCTATGGTGTTCCTGTTCAACATATGGATGATACAGCTTGATAAGGTCGTGATAGTACCTTGAGACATCCATAATTACAGAAACAGTCAGTTCACTGCCACGACCGTGCCAGAACAAGATCCAGTCTCCTTAGCCAGACAATGACCGAGACCTTCCATCGATACCCAAATGCTTCGAACGCCATATCCATCGACTGAAACGGACGTGCAGTGGCCTGAGATCTGAGAGACTCGCTGCAGTCGATGTATAAGAAATGGTATTAACCCGTCCATCAATTCAGAATGACATCCTCCAGTAGCTCCTTCATTCGTCCCGAGCTCTCAAGCAAAAGCATCCCACTCTCGCCGATGCATCAAGCGCCGATTGCATCCTGCGCAGACCAACCACTCTCCCGAAGGGAACGTCGACAGTCCATAATGTGGAATCTCAGCGACCTCATCAATACGTGGAAATTGCACAACCCTCTTCCGCCAACAAGTGTTCACACGAAGGCTCTCCTCGCCCATGAGCTCAGTGATGGAGAAGGCTCTCTTGCCAGCAAGGTAAGTTATCCATGCTGTTTGGAACTCGATGATCTGGGTGCCGGCCTTCTGGTCGAATTTCGGGTTCAGTCGCAAGCCCAAGAGAGCATAATAACGCACATCTTGTAGCTCCTTTGGAAGGAGCATGAAGGGCTGACAGAACTTCTCTAGAACATACGAGTTGAACAGCTGTGGAATGCCCATCTTTCTGGATAAATCCAGGGCTTGTTCGAAACTCGGATGCAGAGACAATGGGTTGAGGCGGCAGAAGCGACGAGTCTCGGTGATTTGGAGCGAGAGATGAACCGTGACTTCTCCGTCTTTCAATGCCTGGATCTTCAGCGTCGTGAGCGACTTGAGAAAATTGAGTACTGCCGAGAAGTCCCAGTTGCGCACTCGAATTACTGTATCGGGCCGTGGTGATGTGGCAACCTTTCCGAAGATGGCCATCTCGAATTGATCGTATGCCTCGCGGGAGACTTGGCGCGAGACCCGCATCAGTGGTGAAGGGCACACTAGCGCTTGTGGATGATAAGCCTTCTTGCAGCTGTTGCCCTTTGCGAAAGCCACGGCCAGAGTTCGCTTCTCGCCCAAGAGCGCACCAGGCTCGGCATTTTCGCGATTGTCCGGTTCCGTCACGAAAAGGTCCACGCCTTTCGGTGTTCCAAAGGCAAGGCGATAGACTTTGTTTCGCAACTCTGCTGGTAGATCAAGAAATCGGAATGATTTCTGTATGACTCGTAAGCTGGTGCTATACAAGAGCGCGTGGGATGACTTTACCTTGCCACTCTGAACAGACGGTGCGCACATACTTTCGGCCTTGACAATTTCTTTCGACACCTTTGATCGACCAGTCAGTTGGCCTGGCGCCTCGAGCCGTCGTCTTTCCTTTCCGATTGTTCCAGGTGTGTGCCGATGAGCAGGCAACTTGGAGGTCGTGTGGGGATGCGCGACCAAAGGAATGGGATTCTCTTAAAGTATGTCGAGGTCGTAACTATTGCAGTCAACAGTTTTGCGAATCTAAATGCTACACAGGATGGAGTCCGTGCGCACAGTTCACGTACTTCACGAACGGGATGTGCGCTTCCAGAAGGCCCTGCTCTACCGCACTAGAGCATCGCAGTGTAGCACAACGTTAAGAATCGCGCTCTGTGGTGGATGATGCTCGAACTCACCACGGCTGGGATTATACGGCGATTTCAAGCGACTTCGAAGAAGGCTAACGGGACAATTTCTACGAGTGAAAGTGTGAAAGCGAGAGTGAGACGTGCATCCTACTGCTACGTCCTGAGGCCCGGATCTCTTGAAGATACCAGTGATAAATCCCTTTCAAACCCGTCTCTCAATGCTCAAGCGCCATGACCTTTCCATCAGTGCAGTATCCTTCAGCCTACACGACTCCTGCAGTCAGTATACAAAAGCAAAAGAAATCATCGCGCTTTCCCAGAACCTCGCATCAATATCCGCCAATCGCTCCTCCATTCCCTCAATCTCCCAATCTAATATTTCCTCAACTCCTTTTCCGAAAGCAAGGACCTCCCACAAGCACAAGGAGGCGCAGTACACTCGAATATGCCAAGCTCATCAATTTCCGGCGGCTTACTCTCAGAACCCTTGAACAGGACCATAGCCTTCTTAGAGCAAGAATCCATAGCTTCCGAGATAATTCGAAACCCAGTCTCGCCTCGGAGCTCCTCTCTACTGAACGTGCTGTTCTCGAGAAGGTAATCGGTCCACTCGTCGACGAATTTGAGGATAGGATCCGCGACATATGAAGTCGCCCATTCATCTTCCGCCGCATTCTCATCGCGATCCGAAAGATCTTCTTGCCACTCATACACCTCTTTGGGAATGAGGACGGAAGGCAGAAAGAAACTTTCAAGGACGTAGGAGTCGTGAAGACAAGTGAGGTTCTTCTTCTGACATAGAGCAGCGAACTCGCCGAAACTCCCGTGCATGTACACAGCATCATCCGGCGCAGTTCCCGCCCTGTCCGACCAAGGTATGGAGGGCATGACTTGGAGAGAGAGGTGCAAGGTTGCTTTGCCGCTGATGATGGCTTCTTGTTGGGTTTTCTTGAGGGATTTCAGGTATTTGATCACGGGGTTGAAGTTCCAGTTGGTGATTTTGAAGAGGATACCGCAACGGGCTGACTCGCGATCACCGTACACAGTCCATTCCCACTGGTTGTAGAATTCGGCGTTGAATTGTTTGGAGACGAGCATGAGTGGCGATCGGCATAACAGAGTTTGCCGCGCGTATGGTTTCTTGTACACTGGTGACTTTGGGTAGACGACTCGAGCGTTTTGCTTGTATCCGACCATGGCACCTTTTTCGCCATCTTCAGTAAGGCTGGGTGTGGTTGTCGTTCGAAACAAGTGGACGTCCTCTGGTCGTGACTCCAAAAAAACGCGGTAGACTTCATTGCGAAGTTCGGGAAGCATATCGAAGAAACGGAATGGTTGCTGCGAGGAAAGTTTAGCTGATATCTGAAAGTGTTGGTGACATTGCATGGCTTACGTCGACACAAGACTTGCACAGACTCCTGCCATCTGAGGTCGTAAATACAGCGGCGGTAGTCTTGCCCAACGACTTGCAGCTGCAACAGTCCACAGCGACATTTTCCTCTTTCGCCTGTTGGGCGCCTCGGCGGGATTTTTTCGCTCGTTCAGTGGCTGGTTCGAGAAGGTCCGTACAGCTGTCATTAACTCCTATGAAGCTCCTCTTACAATCTTGGCAGGTGTCCGGGAAGTTGCGACGGCAGTGCCTGCAGCGTACGACGTGATACCTCACGCCATGTTTGTTGTAGGAGGCTTCACCTTTCGAGGCTTGTGGTCTTGGCGGCATCGCGATTACTGTTGATGTAGCAGTGTTCGAACGCCTCGAGTCGCCGCGCCTCGTCGTGGTCGCAGCACGTACTGAGCAAATATGTTGATTGATGGCGCTGCGTTGAGTGGAGGAGTGCTTTTGAGTGCGACAGAATTTCGGAGGTCAGAAGAAGATTGAGGCTTTAAGTATCCCAAAAAGGTCTTCGTCCGTGCGCAGAATTCTGTTCACATGCAAACGCTGCAGATCACCTGCTCCGTTCTTTTCACACCTGCCTATTTTGCACAGCACGGTGCAGCCTGACATTGCGAATATTCGTGCGATATGTGTTTCTCCTGCGCATATGCCTATAAGGCATCTGATACCGTGAAGCAGGTGTACCAGCTGGAGCGAGGGATGTTGGCGGCGGAAGATTTGCTTGTGTGATAGCCGGATCAGGCGCACCAAGCACTCTCAACCTCACAAGACCCTCACAGGCCATGCACAGCAACACCTCTTCCCGTCCGACAGTGTCCACTTCTGCGCCCTAGAGACTGTGTTAGCAGACAGACTTTGATGGGTTGTGATGCGACTCACACATCGACAGGCTCTGTACGAAGACAGCTTTCTTGACATTCGGCTTCTCTTCCTTCTGCCAGTTGCCCAGCAAGTTTGTCCATTCGTGTCGCGCGCAATGTCGCGAAGCCACTGATCGGCAGCATTGCGTCTTGCAACCAGCGTATTCACAGCCGCTATCTGATGATTCATGCACAGCCTTGGTAGATGTGCCCCGTTTCCAGGCATGAGAGGGCCAAGTCGACCATTGACCGTGTGTATACATGTGCAGGAGTTCCAGGGCTACCGATGCCGCGCAACGTGAGCAGCATTGCCAAAATTATTCCGATTCGTGGTGGTAGCAAAGGAGTTCCAAGTGTTGATGTCCACTCTGTATGCTCGCTGCTCTTTGAACTCGCATTTGCTGCAAAGCCTCGTGAGGAATCCCGTCCAAGTGGCCGGAGCTCCAGGTCCTCCTGGCGAGCTCCATAGTGGTGGCTGAGGAGCAGGTGTAATTCCGGTCGCGGGGTCGACTGCCGCTGCAGCCCTCACGATGACGGGATCGTTTTGCGTGTCATTGTCACATTGTCCACATGTCATATGAGGTGCAGCATGGCCTGGGTTCGGGCATGCATGGCGTACCCAATGCGCGCTGGCAGGATTTGTAGCTATGGATGAGCAGTTAGGTCGACTTGCTGTCCCAAGAAAGATCCGAGGATGGCTTGGCCGGTCATTGCAGTCCAATACTGCTGGATGAACAGCAGTCGTGAAGATCGACATTGCGTGGCCTGAGTAATGTGCATTTATTGCATGAGAAGCTGAATTGAGGCCATGCACACCAGTCAGTGCGATCGTACAATGGTATATTCCAGTCTGCCTGCAAGAATAAGACAAAGAATGTAGTCTACGCTTTCGCCGGATCAGGTTGCCGCTTTATGTCTAGCCAGCGAGTGCTTCAACACAAAGACTGACTGAGCGTTCGAAGTTTGCAAACCCGAAAAGGGCGCCACATTGAAACATCTTCTATTATCGCCCTCATCACGACGTAAAACTACAAATCGATCCCTCTCTTCCTTCACAACACCAAAAGAACTCCACGCTAGACCCTTGCCCGAAAATGCAGGACACTCTATTCCCATTCTCATTCTCATAACTCATCCAATAAAGGCATTACTCATTGCGATTCATGCAGTGTCCCTCCTTCCAGTACTCCTAAACCTGCCACCAACTTCGACTTCCTCCCACCCATCATCAATGCCACCATTGAGCTGTGGTTCGCTACGAGTAGTCAGAACCCGCTCGTACTATGAGCGACCTGCACCTCGCATGACCATACGGCCCAGGCTCATCTGTCGCGAATGTCCGGTGTCCTTCTGTGGCGGAGGACCTTGTCCTGTGAGCTCCGTCGCAAGCATCGTCATAGCAGCAGTCTCGTCTCGCGCCATCTCAGCTTCCTGCTCTTTCTCAACGAACGTCCAATTCTCTTCCGTCAAATCGTCGTCTTCGTCCTCAGTCGGGCCATCAGTACTGTTTCTCGTAGGATGCTTCTTGATCAAACTCTTTGCGTACTCAAGATCGCGATAGATGGCATTGATGGCAGTCTTGACACCATCTTCGCTGCGGATCTGCTCTCCAATGACCCTAGCTTTGGTACGCATGCGAGCGTCATGCGTGGCAATCCAAAGTGCTTTACCAAGCTGGTTTGCAGTAACTTTCTTTAAATGCATGCCCACGCCAAGATCCTCAACACGATTTGCGAAGAAGAATTGATCACCGAAGAAGGGCTTTATGATTGTCGGAACACCAGCTCTCAGTGAGGCTCCAGTCGTGCCAGCACCACCGTGATGAACGACTGCGTCGACCTGTCTGAATAACCAGTCGTGAGGTGCTGCATCGATCTTATAGATGCAATCCGGGATTTCTGGCTCGGGTGCATCCTTGTTCTTGTCGAAGCGGTCAGACCAGCCTTTGGAGAGAATGCAGCGCAGGTCAGCTTTGAGGACGGCGTCGACGACCTGCTGCATAAGCTGTCTCGAGTCGGAGACAGTGACGGAGCCAAAGCCTATGTAGACAAGTTTCTGACTGTCCTCACGAGCCTTCTGAATGAATGCTGCGAGTTCTTTGGGGGGAGTCCAGTCCGTGCCTTCATCCAGGAACCAATACCCAGTGACTTTGATCCAGTCGCTGAAATCAAGAGGTGGAGTTACTACGCTTGGCGAGAAGTTGTAGAGAAATGGCACCTTGTTTTGCTGCAGTTTGTCGTAGCTGGTAGGAGGTAGTCCAAGAGTCTTGCGGCGCCACGGATTGACCTGGAACTGTTGCGTTTGCCAGAAGATATTGTCGAAAAGAGTGTAGCTCATGTAGTTGTACCCTCCACCCATTTTGGAATTCGAAACAGCAAAAGCGTGCGGGTATGTCCTCGTCCTGGTCCAAGGCATGCTAAAAGCTCGGAAGTATGGGATCTGCAGTGCTTCTGCAATGTGAATGCCAGCCATAGCTGAGGGACTTTCTATGAGCAGATCGGAGTTCTGGCAGGCGTTCCAGGCGGACAGGAGCAAGTCGTCGAGCCAGCCCCGAAACTTGGTGTTGACTTCGTAGAGAAACGATGGCGTAAACATGCCCAGCTCCACACAAATTCTCATCAACTCGCCTGGATCACCTCCGACTTCTGCAAACTCGATGCCATGCCTTTCAATCCAGTCTTTGAAAGTTGCATGTGTCGCGATGCGCGGCTTGTGGCCTTCAGCGAGAAAGCCTTTGCACAATGCAATGTATGGCTGCACATCGCCACGTGAGCCAATGGTCAGGCACGTAATGCGCAACGACCTCTTCGGCTTCAAATCGGCCAGAGAAGCAGTGGAGTCGTCGTAGAGCACAGGAGACATGGCTGACCGGATCTCATCTGCAAGGTCATGGTCAGCACTGCCTTTTCTAGCATCACGCAACAGTTCGTTCTCGGCAGCGGCATCTTCGGCATCCTGTCGTTCTTCCTCAGTGAGCAGCGTAGATTGGGCGACAGTCTCCATAGATTCCAGGTTCTTCAGCACGGTCACTACGCAGTCGTCCCGGAGGCCATTTGAAGGGAAATCGAAGAAAAGCTCTTCGTAACCACGAATGACCAGGACCAGACCAGGATATCCCCATCGAAATCCGCGTTGTTTCGCGACGTTCAATATATCTTTGTAGGGAATGATAAGCTTAGTCTTCGTACCATACCAGAGACTCCGGAAGCAGAGGCGACGAGTGCCCATATAAATTTTGCCGTAGAGCGGGACAGTCTTATGCAGCCAGCAATAGAATGTAGATACCAGCTTTTCTGAGGGTGGAAGACCAAAGTGTTCTCGGAAGCGGCGCTCGTGCTCAACCACATCTAGACCGTCCTCCGGTTCGTGTATTCTGTCGTCAGGTGCCATTCCTTCTTCGCTAACATACTGTCGCTTGCCACCAGCTATTGCGTCTGACCACTTGTCAATGTACGTCTTTGGGCTACTGCTAAGGTATGAACCCATGCGCTTGCTAGAGGATCGAACCATTCCTGCAACAGTCATGCCGTATTGAAGAGGAGTGGAAATCCCGCGAATGAGCTTGGGTGCTGTGGCATCTGATGGCTTTAGCTTGTCGGGTGCCGCCTCAACCGTTCGCCCAGAGCCAGCACTATCCGTACGCTCCAGATTGGGTCGACGGCTGCCAAGACTCTGCTCTGTGTGCTGTCTCGAAGGAGGCTGTACCCATACAGGCAGAGGCTCTTGGCTCGAAGATCGCGATGAGTCTCTAGACTCTTGCTGTAGATGCGTAGCTGCTGTTCCCGGCGCTGTGCGACGAGGCTGTGGCATTCTAAGTGTAGGACCTCGGAACATGTGGTCATCGCTCAGCATTTGGCTTGCCGACATATCCACGGCATGCTCGTCATCTTCATGCGAAGAAGAGTCTGGCTGCTCGGAAGATGTCACAAAGCTTTCTGATGACTCTTGTATTGAGGGCGATATAGGCGACCTTGGCGCGGCGCGAGCACGTCCTTGGCCACTGAGACTTCTGTGTCCTCTGTCGAAGCTGTCCCTTCCAGATTCGCTACTGCTACGCCGTGAGCCCGTACTTGCACGCCGATCTTTGCCACTTGGACGTGAATTTGATCTGTCGCCATCTGCTGATATGGGCGAGAATGCTGAGCGTACAGGCTCTCCCTGTTGCAGCTTGTGGGATGCACTTCTCTGCGACCCAGGCATTTCAGGAGATAGCTTTGTCTCTTGCAGCTGATTTACCCCTTCATCGAGCATAAATTTCCTAGCAGGACTGTCCGCACTCAAAATCCTTAGTGCTTCTTCAGCTTTATCTCCAGCGTTGAAGAATGTAAAGAAGTATTCATCGATTGCAAAGGTCTCCTCGTTATCGACCACGCGCACCTTAATAGTGCTTGCCATTTCCAGAACATTTGATTTCTCAACATCCAAAATGTTGTCCACTGGCAAGGAGATCTTGACTGCGTCACCTTCATTGTGACTTCTGAAGATGCATTTCTGAAGCTGCTTCACCCACTCTTTTGCCGCTCCTGGAGTATCGGCTTGATACTGATAGAGCCTCTCCGGTGTTGTGATTGTGAAGTACGTGGTGTCAGTGCCTTTCTCTTCGGCAAGATCAGCCGAGATGGCGAACCTCAGATCGACTTGACCAAGGGGGAAGTAAGGTTCGGCGGAATCCCTGTAGTAGGAAAAGTTGTCGGCTTTGAGAACAAACCAATATGTGCGATAGCGATAGCTGTGCTTCCCCAGCTTGCCCAGTCGGCCGTGCTTGATGGTGGTATTCGTCTTCTTCTGCAGGTAGGCATAGAAGCAGAGGTGCTTCTTGGTGATGTACATGAAGCCTTGTAGGAGCACATTCTGCAAATACCAGCACGGAAACTCGGCAACGACTTCTTCAGGCGCATCGAATTGGAAGATGTCTGCAATGACTTGCGGTAATGGCTTTTGCTCCTTTCTCTTCTTGCCATCTGTAGACCTCCTGCCTTCCCTGCTATTTCTGCCACTCGATGATGCAATCGATGCTTGCATCTCAGCTTTTCGCATGGCCTCTAGTTTGCGATCCAAGACTGGTGCTTCGCTGCGGAGTGCTTGCGCCTGTTCCATGCTGGTCTCGACATCTTCTTCGCCTCGAGGCGGCAAGAACTGGCTCTGCGTCATGGGATCGTGACCTTGCGAGTCCGAACGCTCTCGGACCGGCTTCAGGAAGGACCTCACAAGCTTGGATTCTGACAGTTTCCTGCGGTGCTTCGAGATGGACTTGTCCTCAGCCTTCTTGGCCGACTTCTGAGGTTCTGACTTTGCCTTCATATTGTGTACATCCTTCTCTTTAGGTCGCTTGAGTGCGTCCATGCTCTTTCTCCTCCTGCTACTGTGGTCATCGCTGTCACTTTCGCTGTCTGGCTGGAAGCTGGTCTGAAAATCTGGTTTCGATCGTGTTGCGGCGATTATGCCGTACATGGACTGCTGTGCAAATATAGGTCGATTGTCATCATCCTCATTCACACCAGTGCCATCATCTACGTCTTTTTCATCATCATCGTTCTTGAATCTCTCGGGTAGATCCATGCTCGTTATGCTTCGATCACGACTTCTCACTCGAGCTGTCTTTCGAACCGTTGATTTTGACGACTTCGGCTGTCCGGTCCGCCGCAAGGCCGGAGTTGACGCTGAAGCTGAAGCCATGGCGAGTGAAGTTGCCGTCAACGGCTTTGCGCAAGTGAAGCACACGTCGATTCGGATTCGAGTTGCGTGAGCTGTGGTCACGCGTTGTTAGTGTCTCGCATGCGCCGAGATCACTTTGCACTTCCGCAATCGTCTAGTTTATTGCACGCAATTGCCGATGAGGTTGACTCACAGGCAGCTTGCTTTGCGTATCGAATAGCAACGCATGCAAGCTCGAGGTTTGCCTACAGTTGCCTATGCCAACGCGCGCATCTCAACGGGTGTTGTGCATGAGAGCTACATGGCGGACCATCTTGCAGACCGCGGCAGTATCGATGCCGACTAGCGGTCAAATGAGGTGATAGATAATTTAGAGTGATGGTTCGACTTCACCGGTTGGATGTTTCTTTGGCAAAAAGCACAGCAGTGGGAGGCACGAACAATGATGGTTCCCTGGATTTTCTTCGGCAAAGTCAAGGGTCGCATGTGATCTCACGCGTCTCACCACCACCCTGAGTACGGTACGGCCATATACCTAGGTACATGTACAATCAGGCGTGGGCTACGCTAAATTGATAAGATATGCACAAAATGCTGTACGTCACATAATCGATAGAATACAATCGTGAAGAGACGGAAAACGAGAGATGAACTCATGATCTCCAACACGAAGTCGCCCATCTCATTGGGTGTCGAAAGCGCCTAGGCAGTCTGCAGGTACGAGTGGCATGATGTAGAGTCTGAGCTCGACCTTACCACGTGCCCCTGCCAGTCGTGAAAAAATCAATGTGAACATTCTGTGGTACTAGTATGCAGATTGTATGTGATACACTATGAAAAGCCGTTTCACCGCACATTAGGTGCCGTTAGCTAGTAGTTACAATCTCGATTGACCACGCCGTTCCATGCTACCCACGACTCTGCTCGCGGTATTGCTCCTCCACTGCAGCCGTGTGCTGACTATTATCGTTCCATCATACATTATTCATCGTCTTCCTTACTTGGCCTTAGCAAGACCAACGGAGTTGCTGCCGAGGTCGTAGACAGAGTACCACTTTCGGAGGAAGGCATCGCCGAGGATGGCGAGAGGACCAGCTGGCTCTGGGATATCAAAGCCCATGAAGGCGCTGATGCAGCTACCCTGGACCTCGAGGATGTAGTCGTAAGAGTCGATGGTAAAGTTGTGGCCTGTGAGGGTGAACGTAAGGTCTGGGAGAGAGTCGCGCTTGCTGCAGTCCACAGTGTACTGGCCGTTGTAGGACTTCTTTGCGCCAATCTCCTTGTTCAAGAGCTCAGCAAGAGTGCTTGGGAGAGCAATGAGGGAAGTGCCGGTGTCGAGAATGGCACCAGTGGCATCGATCTCAGCAGTCTGCTCGCCAAAGGTGATGGCATCAAGGTCGACCTCCCAGTAAGCCTTGCGGCGGAGCGGGATGTTGGTCATCTTGCCAGTGTAGTGGTCCTCGTTGACACCACCGAAAATGGCCTCCGACTCATCGCCGTTGTCGGTGCTGCTAAGGTAGAAGGCGAACTTCTTCTCATCAAGCAGACCCTGGTCGATCATGTTGTAGAATGGTGGTGGGATGCCGTTGACAGAAATGGGGTCGTATCCAAGACCCAAGATACCGTCAAAGCGTCCGAATGCGAACGCAAGACCTGGCTCAGAGGTCGCCTCAGCAAAGAGCTGGTTCTTGATCTTGAGGTCACCGATCTGTACAGTGTCCTGGCTGACGTAGCCCTCAAGGCTACCTGAGCCATATCTGATGGCAAAGTCGGAGCCATTCTGCTTGTATGTGCTGGAGTCGCCATGGTCATACTTGGAGTGCAGGTAGCAGGCGATGCTGCCACAGTCCTGAGATGGAACCCACAAGTTCGAGCTACCAGTGTCCAACACAACCTTAAACTCTTGTGGGGGTGTACCAATCGCAATCTGACTGAAGTACTGGGCGTTGAGGAAGTTGTCGACGGCGACTGGGTGTCCCTTCTCCGCATGGACTGATGTCTCCTTGAACATCTCACTCATGCGGTTCTGAGGACGAATGCCCATGTACTTCTGGCCGAGGTGCTTGACCTGGTCCTCAATGTTGAAGCCCTCCTATTGAATCATCAGTATGCTGGCACGCGACACATTGCTGATGAGTGGTAGCTTACGAGCTGTTCCGACAAGGGTACCTTCTGGAGCCTGATGATTGCCTCCCGTCAGCGTTGCTCTCCCAACCACCTCGCGACAGCTCAGCGACAGCTACTCACTTCATCTTGTGGACGCCAGCCTGGGCGCCGGCCGCCAGGGCCGAAGTCAATAATGCACCCTTCATATTGAGATGGTTGTTTGTGATGGTGGTGATGGGTGCGTGCAAGGTGTTTGTAGAGAGGAAGACGGAGCTTGTTGGATGAGCTCCCACTGCCCTAGGCAACGGCGAACGAGGCGGCTAGCTATGACGAACGACTCTGGGCTCACGTGGTGGCTGGTGGCGCGTTTCGATGATCCTCTGTTTCTGAACTCAAGCCCCAGTTCTGTCACGGTTCCTGCAGTAAGAACATGTATTAGAACTATAATTTATGCTGCATTCTTCGTCGAAAGTCTCCTATAACGATGGTACTACAATTCTCTCGTTGATGCTGAATTCTGTCCTCGTCGCAGGCCTGGCAGCTCTCCGCGGAGCCTGCAGTCGGCTTTTGGACGATAACGGCGATAGCATTCCAGTTCTGCTTGCGTGCTGAGAGCTCATGCGACTATTTGTCTCGGTGCAGCAACACACATCCGGAGCATTTGGTTGCTCGTCTGGTGCTTCAGTAATAACGATTTACCGACTCCCATCTCAAGTCCCGTTCGCTGCGCAATCGGATGGAGAGGACAGCCGCGTCCCGGTCGACGAATGTCAGCTTCGTGTTGTGCATTGCCTCGCGTGCCTGTATATTCTCAAAGTCCGCTCTCCAAAACATCACTTCATTCACTACATACATCTCCTCTCTGATGAAGCATCTTGTGGCGTTGTACTGTTCCATTTCTGTCCTCTTCAGCTCAAGCACTGGCCCCTCCTGAGAGCACGATCCTTGGCTTTTTTGATTGCGTGCGAGTGATCAGTGCAATGCGAAAGCTCTCGCTTCCGGACTCTCACAGACTGGAGCTTCGCCGTCTGTCGCCGTCTGTCTTTTGAAGGACACATACACTTATACGTGCTTCTTCTACAGAAGTTCAGCATAGTGAAGGTTGAGTTCGACACCACAGTCAACAAGCCAGCCCATCTCAGCCGGCCAAGGGATGGGTCCAGACGCGAAGCAAGGCGGACGTTCTTCACAAGCTCTCAGTCCTCAATGGACAGCAACGAAGCTGCGAAACACTTCAAACTGCTACGTCCTTGGAACTCTATACATCTGAGACGCTTTCGTAGCGTGTCGAGGGAGGCTGTGCTCGCCGAGAGGTACGGCGGCAGGGCTCTTGTTATGATTGTCATGAGTTGGTTGATTATATAGAGTTGAGAGTTAATTACAGAAGGTAGACCCAATATGCCTTAGTCATTATTGCCGTTATTAGTTCCTTCCCCACTTCTGTATTAGTCTGCCGGTAAATAAAAGAAAATATACGCCCTCGTACCCTTAACTCTTAGTCGCCTTAAAAGGTCTTAGTCGGTTACTTAGTCGGCTACTTAGTCGGCTACTTAGTCGGCTACTTAGTCTACTACTTAGCCGGTTGCTTAGTCCTAGTTGCCTTCTTAGTCCTAGTCTTAGTCGCCTACTTAGTTACTAGGTTAGTCTTATATTTCTATATAGCCTTAAGAGTGTTTTACTTACGCTTCTTAGTAAGGTCTACGTAGATCGCTACGAGCGCCTAGATCTTCTAGTTAGCTATTTCTTTCTAGACTATAGCTAGATCCTCGCCTTTTACGAGACGCTCGACCTCTAGGTTATTTAGCGAGTTAGTTATATAAATAATTCGCTATTATAGTTTATACTTTTTATCGTAGGCGAAGTAGAGATATACTAGGTCTCTAAGCTTAGTTTATATAGCTACCGACTAGTACTTATTAGTTACCTTAAATACTATAGTCTCTACCTTAACTACTATAATTAGTATAAACTCGTCGGCTAGGTAGTTAGGTTCCTAGGCCTAAGTTAGTTACCTATTATCCTTAGGTACCTTAGTCGGTTCTTCCTTAGTTACTATAGTAGTATTATTAAGAAAAGTAGCTTCTAGAACTATTAGATCTTAGACGCCTAGTTAGTTCTTTATATAGAACTATTTTATAAGTAGGGCCTTACGAGTAGCCTTA